>PVJS01002755.1:9673-79673 GCA_004027185.1 Glis glis
GTGTAGCGTGGAGGTAGAACGCCCCTGGGTTCAATCCCTGGTACCGCAAAAAAAAAAAAAGAAAAAAAAGGTAATCACATAAGCATCAGAATGAAATAACTTAAAGCTACATGTATTATGATTCATTGTGCTAAAATATTAGATTTCATATACCTTAATGGACACACTAGCCGTTTGGTTTCAGTCATCTATGGTTTCTAAGTAGAAGTTAGTACATTTAGTTAACTTCATTTGACTTTGTAGCAGTTCTCTTATTTGACTAGAAATCAGGATTCATTGCAAAGACAGCCTTCTATATTCTGTAATTTTACTAATAATAATTCACCTAAATATTTTTCCAACAGTTTTCATCTGAATAAATATCATTGTTACCAGCTTGAGGGATTAAATGACTTGTTCAAGATTGAAAAAAAAGAAACCAATGGTGTGGTCAGATTTCTAAGCAGGACATGTTTAACTTAAATCCACCCAGAAGCAGTTTTACTTATGATTTGTGACTTACCATTTTCTCCAAAATATTTTTACTTCAAGAGACAGAAAAGGAAAATGATAGCAGTCTTTAGAGCAAATGCTAAAACAATGAGGAATTAGAACTAACTGTTCAGTTGGTTAATTTTTTGTGGTATATAGAAATATTAAATAAAATATGAAAAAAGAATCGGGTGTGGTGGCACACGCCTGTAATACCAGTACTTGGGAGGCTGAGACAGGAGGATTGCAGGTTTGAAGCCAGCCTCAGCAATTTAGCAAGGCTCTCAGCAACTTAGTGAGACCCTGTTTCCAGATGAAAAAAAATCTGTCTGGGGGTGTAGCTTGGAGGTAGAATGCCTCTGAGTTCAATCCCCAGCAACACACACATACACATAGTTTGTAGGATAGGATCTTTATTCTGACTAGGAAAAATATCCATCAATTTGATTAAGTTTTAGGTTGAAATTTGAACAGTAAAATTAAGTTAACAATTGAAAAATATGAATTTACAGAAAATTAAGGGTGAAATTAGACTTCCAAAGACTAGAACTGCATTCTAGAAGAAATCAGAATATACTGGGAAGTATTGAAGGCTACCTTAATCAGCACAAAATGTACCTAGAAGATGCTGCACTGTTTTCAACCATTTATTTAAAGCATTTCATGCTTTCTTGCTCAAAAAGGAGGGAGCTAGAGGTCCTCATCCATATTTCTTGCTTGAGGAAGAGCCCTTGAGTGTTCATTAATATGCGGTTGTGGAACCAAGGACTACTTTGGTAGAAATAATTTCTACTCCTATGAACTCAAGGGAAGTTTCTAGGAATGATAAGGAATGGATTGGGGAAGGATAATTTCCTTCTTTTCTAGTTATTTCAGCTGAAGTTTAACATACTGAGAGACCAGATAACATATGTCCATTTTTTATCAGCATTTTCATTTTTCCTGTGTCCTGAACCATGTGCATATTTACAGAACTGTCCCAAGTAGAAACATGCCAAGATTGTGGGAGTCATTTTTGAAAAAGCAGTAAACCTTATCTAGATTGTCTTGTATTCATACCACATATATTTATTTTACATATTTTTTTAAAATCAAGGGTTTCAGTTTACTTGGTCTTTAATATTCCTGTCTTTAGAGGGGGATGAATAGCAAGCCTGTTATTCTTCAACAATCTGAATTTAGTAAAGTTAAAAGTATATTCTGTATTAAAATTACAAATGACATTTTCTACATTTATACGAAAAACCAATAGTTATATGTTTTCATCTTGATGCAGCAAGTGGTAGTTCTGTTTTATTATTCCAAAATAAATGTTTTACACATTTTGTAAAATGCTGACCAGCAGTTTGATTCCTCAACTTTAAGAAGTTCAATATTACAAGAACCAGTTTGGAACTACAGCAAGAGTGCTGTAGGTTAGACAAGCAGAATATTTTTATACAACAAAGATTTTTTAAGCAGGCTGTACTAGAAGGTTATTACAAGTTCATTCCCAGTAGATCTCTAGGTTTCTAAGACTGAAATTTCTGTGATAGAAGTTAATCAAATCCTTTTATTGAGTATGCAAATCACTTTACTGGGCCTCTGGGAGTTCCATGGGATGTTTCTTCCTTTAAAGAGTTTACAATTTGATGTAGAAGATAAAAATCATGTGGAAGCACCAAAAGTCTCTAAAAATTGACGTTGCAGCCCAAACATACACACTTAATAAAATATATTTGATAATGCTGAAAATATAATTACAACTACAAAGGGATGTAGGGTTGAATTTTATTTTTAGAAAAGGAGATTTCTCACTTTAGTGAAAAATTTTAGTGTCTGAGAAAGTTGGTGTATTTTAAAATTTAACCAAACCTTTTCAAGATAAACATAGCCAGTCTGTTTTTATTATTTGCCATATACAATTCAGTATATGCATATATATATGTATGTATTGGTCTTATGTTGAAGCAGGTATAGATTGAACTACCTAGCTAATCTTCATATAGGAGAAATGATATGATCTTGAATAGAAAGATAAGTCTCTTCTTTTTTGAGCTAAAATTATTTTGTTATAATCATGTGAAAAACATCTATTTTATGCAGATTTTTGGAAAAAGGACAGATACTGTCAAAGCAAGGATTGCGAATAGGGCTTGGGGTATCTCCCATTAGTCTTAAAGTCATCTCTTTTACTTTCTTTTATCTAACTCATCATCCAAGCCATCTCTGCTATTTTCTCAGTTCCGTTAACTTCAGTGCCATCTTTGGCTTCTGATCAGCAATTGAACAAAGTTGTAAGTTGATAGCACCATAGCATAAACAGAGCGTTCTTTTCAAACACTTAGCACTGTTTGAACAGAAACTGTTTTACATATTCTTTACAATGATCTGTTATTTAGACTATATTGGGAATCTGATCAAAGGTAGCGTGAGCCACACTGGATCCTTGGCTTTCCTTGAGTTTAAGGTCAGTGTTTGAGTGAAGCCCTCAAAAAGGGGGGAAACAACTTTGGTTCTTACCTAGACAACAAAGGCCTTTTAGCCATTGCTATCTTGTTAGTCTTTTCTGAGTGGTCTCACCAGACAGAGAGCTCGTCAGTTATAATTCCATCATTACTCTTTCTAACAGCCCTTTAAGCCTTGTGCTCTTCAAAGCAGCGCAGAGCAACACAGAGCACTGTGCGCGTTTGGTCTCACCACTCAGAGCAAGAAGCTGAAACAAATGATGCCAACTGACTTTAAGGCAATTTCCTGCCCTCTGTGGAAATTCCTGCTTCTCATATTGAATCGATTCACTGAGTGAAACTTGACCTCTTGTTATAGTGCATACACTTTGCAATGTGCTCCAGTAATTTAAAATGAAATACCAGTTGTATATAGAAAATACAAGAACCTGACTGTAGTGTGTCCAGCTTATTTTGAAAATGAAAATGCCTTTAAAATCTGCTTTTCTATTAAGAGAGCTCCATGTACCAATACATTAGATTTTTTTCTGCTCACTGTAAGATAATTAAAGTAATGGATTCTAGCCTGAACTATAATTGTAAGCATATAGTCAGACTTTCTTTATATATATGGAAGCTAAAATGGGAAAATTATGCAATTAATTAAAAGCAAGAAAAACTCTCTTTGTTAAATGGTGTTTTTGACCTCAAGTATTAAAATGATGATTTCATGACTTTAATTTCCTGCACGTGTTTGCACGCCCATGCTTGTTGTGTGGGTATGTTTGTGTGTAGACAGTACATTGGAGATTAAACATATTCGTATTATCTTTTTGTCAATAATTTGTTAGAAGGTAGGAAAAGTTAGCAAGCTTAAGAGAGCAAGAGATACAAATATTTGGATGAAATTGGTATTTAATCACTTTTAAAGTGAATATGCATTGTCTAAATTATTCCTATTATATAATTAGCCTGTTTTAAACAATACTTTCTAATGTATTGGTCAATACTATTGAATTCATATTGAAGGAGAATGGGTTTATGTCTCTAATAATAGAAGATTCTTTGCTTGTTTTTAGTAGCAGAAGATTACTTACTTCACTGGAACATCTTATATTTATTTATTTATTTGTTTATTATTTACTAGGAAGTAATGCTAAGCCTTGTCTATATGTACAGAATGAAGAGATTCCAACACAGACAATTTACTGAGTTCTTGATCAATACTGCTTACTGCATTTGTCTTAACTGAGCACCAATTCATGTCAGTAAGATGGTTCTTAAAAAATTCTGTTTATATGAGCTTAGATACCTTGGGTAAGAAATACACTAATGCATCTCATAAATATTACATATATTTATATAGAATTCTACCCTGTTGAATAATTTGTGTTAGACATCTCATTTCTCCAGATTTGTAAAAACTCAGGCAGTTGGTGTGAGGGTGGAGGTAGGAGGTATTGGCAGAGATAGCACTGCTTCTTCAGATTCTTAATAAATGTAATTAGTTGAGTTTTATGCCTTGCCTTTTTTTTAATAGTGAAGCAATTGTAGTGTAAAAAGAGCAGTTGTTTGACTATATTATTTAATTAAACAGACTTTCCTCTCTTATTCCTTAAAAAGAAAAGCAGTTATTCAACGTATAAAAAGAAAAAAGAGATTAAGAATAATGGTCTGTAAACTTTGCAAAGTACATAAGGAAACCTCATTAATTCTGGATATCTAAAGTATGATATCTAAAGTATAAATAAAATCTGAAATAAATATGATAACATACAAAAACAGAAATCTTTTGGAGAAAAACCACATTCCAGACTCATTCTGGTTCTCTTTTTTAACACGTTTAGCAAATGATTGCAAATGAAAGCAAGACTATTATCAGAACTCATGTAACAAATTTATTAATAAGAAGACGCTTCTGTATTACCAAGCACTATTAATATCTATAAGAGGTTATACTCCTCCATGTATAAACACTGGCCCTCTTTTGAGTAGAAGGAGATTTAAATTTTGCAGGAGATAATAAATATTATCCAACTCTTCTCAAATGAGGAATAACATCCTACTGGGAAAGTAGCCTCCTTAGAAATGCTTTTTTTTCTCCCTCCTAACCTTTTATTTATTTCTTTCTTGAAGGGTAGAGCTCAAAAATGGGCTTGCTCATTTTGTAAAGCCTCTGCTATCATAGCAAAAGCCATAAAAGGAAAGAATTCTTTGGTTGAACAGAAATTAATTAAGAAAAAATGAGGAAGGAAAGAGAAACTCTTAAGTCAGTGGCTTAAAAAAAACGTCCTAACAGCTGTAATATGAGAGAACATACTAACACATTTTTTAATATAATTATATGAAAAAGACATTTTTATATTTCCCTCTCCTAGCATAAAAAGAGTTTTTTGTCAAGCAGTAACAATTTATTCCTTATGGAAACTGCTGTATTATTGTCTGATGGCCATTTTAGATCCATAAAACGAAATGGATTAAAGAAAATTAAACAGTATTTTTAAGTGTCTACAGCTTGTGGCATGTTAACAACAATCTATGAGAAACACCACGAAAAATTAAGCTTGGGTTTCCAAGACTTTCTCGTACTGTACTACCATGCTTAAATGTTTGACTCTGAAAACTCGTTTTAAAATTCAATTTTGAAGGTATCAATAATTTGGGAGGTATAAAATGAGATACAACCAAATATAAATGCATATCATGTGTAATATATATATATTATATACTATGTAATATATGCAATATAATATATATATAATATATATATAATTCTGCTTCACACTTATATAAGTATTATAAAACTAACCACCTAAAGTAGTGCTTTTAAAAGTAGAAACATTACATCCTAACTCAGAATTTGTCACTAATTATGCAGCCTTAAGTAAGTCAATTAAACTCACTGGGCCTTAAATTCCACCTCTATAGATGAGAGGATTGGATGCCTCTTCTGAAGTCTCAGGATTTCTCCATATTCTTATTAGTATCCAAGTAATCTGTTCTTAAACACTCAGAAATGGCTCCATGTCTCTCTGGACACTCAATTACCTAATAAAAGTTTGTGCATGTCCACCAGGGGTGTCCAACCTACGAAAAGCAGGTCTCATGTGTTGCAAAGAGTGGCTTGAGTGGACATATAGAAGTGGGTTGAGCATGACTTTGTGAGCTATTCTATTCTTTTGCACATTTTCAATGAATTAATCAAAGTCAAATGACAAGAAGTAAAGGATAGTGATTTGGCAGTGTCAGATAGTCAGGGCGTTAAAACAGTAATTGCAAAGAAGAAAGCATGATACGGTGTGTCCTGAGTCCTCAGATAATTAGTCTTCTCAAAAGTGGCCTGCTGAGTCCTGGAGATGTATAGTGACCATGTGTGGATTGACTCATCTGCGCTGTGCTTATCATCTGTTCATATGTGCTATATAAATCATTAACCTAACTTTTTATAATTCAATAACTTAAAAAATTGTATACAAAAATTAAAAGAAGATTGTGTTATTTATATAGTAAAATATATCTAAGTAAAAGCTATAAGACTGAGTGAAAAGCCCACCAAGTTCTGTGTGCATGTAAGTCACTATCACCATGAACTACATTATGATGTGAGAATATAATGCACCAGTAAAAGTATTTTTTAAAAATGTATTTTTAAAATGTATTTTTAAAAATGTATTTTTAAAAAATGGGCAAATAAACCTGGCACAGTGAAAAAATAAAAAAATTAAAAAGAAAGTAAATTATAGTTTTGTAATATTAAAAATTCAAAATATTACATTTAATATGAGAAACAGACAGACACTGGGCATTTAACCACCCAGGGCCTTGGGCATGCTGGGCAATTGTTCTACCACTGAGCTACATCCTCAACCCTGTCACATGTTTTATACTCACCAAAATGTATTGTGAGATGTCAGTATTGCTCATCTTGTTATTCACTTCATAGAATGTAACAGGTGACTTTGATGTGTGATTTTTGGTGGCCTTCTTCTTGTGCTAGAAGACTATGTAACTCTAGCTTGGTGAAATTTTTCTGGATTAAGTGGGTGTGATTGCTCAAGTCCCCAGTACATCAATGCTTAACACTTTTCATCTCAGACAAAGAAATATCCTGTGAAGCATAGACTTCATTATGAGTGGGGGATTTTAACTCTATATGCTGTACCAATAAAACCATAGCACAACCAGAAACATCAAAGTTTATAGTTATTTAGATGTATGCAGGTAAGAAAGACAAAAGTTGAGGGAGAAGACCCACTGGGAAATCAGACATGGAGACGGGTGGAGCAAGTGACCTAGAGGTGAGAAGACTGATTCTGTGTGTGGCACAAGGTCCTAGGCTCATTTCTGAGGCTTTTCTAGGCATATATCTGGGTGAGCGTGGTTTCAATTCACCCCTACACATCTCAAAAGTTGGTGGTCTGGAAGACTTCCAAAGGGGTGTGAACTACAGTGTTTGAAGAAGCATAATTAGTCATGCTCATAAATCACTAAGCCTGTATGAGTGAGTGAGTGTGTATGTGTGTGTATACGTGTGTGTGCGTGAGTGTGTGTGTACGCGCGTGTGTGAGAGTGTGTGTGAGAGTGTGTGTGTGTGTACGTGTGTGTGTGTGTGTGTGTGTGTGTGTGTGTGTGTGTGTGGCTAGCCCACATGAGTGTGCTCACCCAGCCTCCAATGACAGGCCCACAAGGGTGGCCTTACTGAGGGTTGGGTTGTGCTAACGTCCTCTTTTATCCACAATTATCTCACCTACTTAGAGCCAAATTTATGAGTGGATGAGGCCGGCGGCTGCATCTTTGCAAGTACAGTTTAGTGAGTTTTACCCTTAGGATGTTTTTCTTTGTTTAGATCATAGGATTTTAAATTTTTTTTCAAATTGTTTTGTTGTTTCCTTTAGAAAAATTACTAAAATGACTGATGACATGGGAAGATAACAAATGTTATATTCTTAATTTTGTATTATTTTTTTCATTTTAATGTATGTATGTATTTATTAATTTGAGTTTAGTGGCAGATTTAAAGAAAAAAACCAGTATTTTCTCATTTTGGTTCTTGATCTTTTGCCCCTAAACATGAAATTCTAGAAGACTAGAAAAGACTCAACAAATACTTCCTAAATGAATTTACTCTGATGGTATAGACTTTCAGAAGGATTTCTGGTATGGTTCTGAGCATAAGTAACTTGAATAACTATAGAAAAAGGTATAAGAAAATCAGCACACAAGTATTTGATACAAATACGCACTGTTCTTTATGCGCAACTCATCTCTGAAACCTTGCTCTGTTTAATACCTGGACACAAGCAGAATCTCTGTCCCCTCTTTTTGTGGGGTTATAATTGAATGTCCTCTAAATACTTCATTTCATGTGGTTCATAATAGCACAGTGCTGCAACAAGGTTTAAGGGCAACTGACGCCCATAATCCATTTGTAACTATACTCTGATGACAATTAACAGGCCAGTGGATATTTGAGAACTGAATTTACCTGAAGGGATCAAGTTGAAATGTCAGGATTGTTTTCAAGTGCTCGCATTTCCCCCCCACCATGTGCCATGTCTTACTAAATAAAAATTTTCATCAAAAACAATGAAGGGTGATATATCATTGGATGGAAAAATCCTGTTATATATCATATTTTGCCCATACAAAGAAATGCATTGAAAATGGGAACCTTTGAGAGTCCCAAATTTTCACGTTATACTGAAGAAAAAATTACTTTAATGTCTCTTAATCTTCCAAATTATACTTTATTTCATTTGCTTGACATTGGCATAGGTCCAATGGGAATAAAAAATTACTACTTGTTGAGTACCTACTCGGTGCTGGGCCCTAGTCTAAAACCCACAGATTTCCTCCTCAACCATTTTAGCCCTGTGTTGCACAAGTCAGGTTGATTTTTATTCAGAGCAGAGGCAGAAGGATTTTAGAAATAAATGTATGCCTTTAAATTATTTTATGAAAATTTTCATTTTGTGATTAGAGTTTTATTGAACTTGGGTGATAAGGAAGATTTCAGCTTTACTGAAATTTCATTTGTATAATAAGAGCTTGAAATTTTTGGCATTCATTTGCATAAAGATTGAGTCCAAATTTTTTCAAGGTAGCATTCAAAGCCTTCTTTAATGTGAATCCATCCTTATTTCTTGTCTACTACCGACTCATCCCTTGAGCTACTCAGATTCTCCTTGACCCCTGGAAACTGTGTACTTCCCCTTCCTTTGCCTTTTCTCAAGCTCTTTCCTCTGTTTTGAATGTTCCTTTTTGCCATTTCTGGTCAAGTTCACACCCATGGTTACGAGACAGTCTCAGATGCTGCTTCCCTTAAAATGTCTCGACAGATCATCCATCCATCAGACATTCTCCTTCCCTCTCCTTATGGAGCACATGCCACATCTCAGTGGCGAGACAGTGCAGTTAGTTTTCTCTGGAATTACTGTCTTTCCTTTTAGGATCATTAGAACCTAGATATTGAGAGCAGTACCTGCCAATTAACCTCCAGATCCTATGTGTCAATAAATGTGTCCCACTTTCTGTTGAAATCAACAAGGATTTCCAGCCTCCCACACTGAATGTTACCCCGAATACTCTTACCATGTGCCAGGAACTCTATAAGCCAGAGATTCAAAGTGCTTTTTATATTGGCTTTTCATTTCAGTATTGCAGCTGTAATAATTGTGTTGTTTCAACTAAATTATAACTACATTTTAGATTAGAAACTATATCTAATCTATGTTTGCATCTCTGCTTTGGTTGTGGTTTGAATTTTATGATTATGGGAACCAGTACATCATCCTGGTATTTATTTCATAATTATTGTTTTAGAGCAAGATTCAGCAAACCTAGGTCAAATCAGGCCCGCCACCTGTTTTTGTATGGTTTGCGTGCCAAGAATGATTTTTAGACTTTTAAATAGATGAGAAGAAATTACAAGAATAATATTTCATGGCATGGAAAAATTATACAAGATTCTAGCTCGTGTCCATAAAATGTTTATTGGAACACCACCATGCACGCTTGTTTATATGTTGTTTGTGGCTGTTCTTGTGCCTCTAAGTTGGAGGTGAATAGTTACAACAGCCTGCGTGGCCTACAAAGCGAAATTACTTTCTGCATCTTTGCATCAAAAGTTTTTTGACCCTGTTTTAGAGTACCTAAAAATATGTTATTAGACTGTAAAACTTTGAAGACAAGGACCATCTATGCATCTCCCCTTCAAATATATAGCTCTATAGCTTTATGCATTTATTTATTGATTGGTTGGATGATCTTTTTGTTTTCTGGAAGTCAGTTTGCAGCACTGTGGAATATCAGACAGGCCTATTTACTCCTGTAAGACTTGTGCTTCTCATTCCTAATGAGCATCCAGCAAAAAGTCAGTGGAGAATCAAACAATTTTGGCCTGCAACATGTTTATTATTTAGATACTTTGGCTAGTTTTCTGGCATGTCATTCTTTCATGTTTTACAGAAAACACTAATTCTCACATTGCAATGTGGTTTCCATTTATTCCCAAGGGTGTTTATGCATTAGTTTTTGATTAATGGAATGTTTTCTCCTTTCCCAAGATAAGTGTGGGGGGATGCAGCCTATCTAAATTGCATCTGGTGTGTGTATAAGGGCTGAGCAACTGCTTTGTGAGTTAAGCACAGTTAAGTCCACGGATTTGGGTAAAAAATAAGTAAATAAATAAAAAGGCCCAGGATCTTTCTTCTGCATGCCAGCCACAAAGCTTCCCCAAACTTCTCTCTGTGGCTAAAAAAATAAAGACTGGATGAGAATTCCTGTGAAATCTTGTTCTATTTAGGCTTGTGTGCTGCACCAGGAATTACTCTCCTAATCCACCTATCATTATCATGTTTCGTTTGCTTGCTAAACTTTAGCAATAGGGTTTCCAGGATTTCTTTCATCATGACATTAAGGTAAGCATTGTATGTTCCCGTGAGTGTATTATTCGGCATTAAGTATACCATCATGGGTTTGGAATTTAAGGAACCCAGGAAGAGACTGTTGTAGAAAGTGTGTTTCATTGATAAACAAGGTTTTGAAAAATGAATGGGGAGAGTATGTCAGGAGTATAAGGATATGTGTAACATTCATTAAAGTGTTTGTTAAATAATGTATTCAGGCTGACTACATTTCTCAGCCTCTCCTTTGCCCATTATATGTTCTAGTAAATTAAAGCTCGGAAACCTTTGTCAGAGTTATAATACTCAAACTGACATCTAATTCCCCCAGACAATAGGTACAAGTCTAGGAGCCTCTCTAATTCTTTCCAGTCTTTACATTTATTGATTCTTTTGTAGACCTGTTTCATTCAATCTATTACAAACAGCACTGGTTAAAAGTGTGAAGTTTACCACATTTGACCGGAGGCACATTAAAAAACAATAGCATCCTGGCATACATTCCATCCATCCCAGGGGTGTAGCTCTTAATCGGAGCAACATTTTCATCTATAATTACTACATTAGATTTGAAGTGCTGGCTTGATTAAAGAGATTGACATGTTTATTTTTTGGCTGACCTATTTGGGTAGATGTGGATTTGATCCATCTATTGTGTGTGACCCTGGGTTACAAATATTTTATTAGTAGGGTGAGAATCCTGTTTTATTTTGGAGTCACTCTTTTATTGTAGATTTGAAATTCTTTTCTCATAGTTACACAAGAGATTGTGTGTGCATGGCTGCTCCCTTACCCGAATATTATGAGTAGATATATATTTCAGAATGCTTTTTAGAGTTTACTATTATTGAAATTGTTATTGAAACATTTATAAATACTGCATCAAATGGCCTCCACGACTAGATGGCCTATGTTAAGCTTTCCCGGAATTAACATAATATACTTTTTATTATACACCATTCCTCAGGATTATGCCTTTTCTACACATCTGATGTTGTAAAACATACTGTGTAAATAATTGATAATAAACAAACAAATTCTACTTTTGCCCTGGTGTACTTCACCAGTTTCAAGACTTTGAAGTTTCTTAAATAATTTATGGCACTTATTAGTGCAGGCAAATCAAACGGTATCCTTGATCCAAGCTGCTTTTTGTCCTCGTTGTTTCTGAGCAGAATTGTTAAGCGATGCTTCTGATTGGTACCTAAGCTGCTGCTGAAAATTGCTGCGGCCTTCCTGCTGATGTATACTGATGCGTGTGCATTGCCGAGCCATTGGTATTTACACTAATGGAATTCGTAGCGTTCCTGGAATATATGTTGAAACGAGAGCTTGGTATATCTTTGGAGAAAGGGAAAAATGTCTTTTCACCACCACGCTTTCAGTTTACCTATAACTTCTTACACGATGCATGTTAAGATGTGGATTTCAACTCAATGTGCATTCCTTGGCAAAGATACAAGCATGCTGAAAAACGTGAACCAAAATATCAAAAGACAGATTATATGATCTTTTTTTAACTCATAAAAGCTTGGGCAGTGTGCCAGCCAGCCAGACTAAATACTCCACGATGGTACACTAGTCTTACTTGGGTGTGGAAAACGTAACCATGTGATGGGGAGACGTGGAGTTTCAAAAGTTATGAAAGATTGATGATATTTTTTTTCTCCTTGTGGTCTTCTGTGTTATTTATAATTACATGAATCTCAACCAAAGGTTTCATTGATTTCATAATGAATTCAAATAAAGATTTTAGTTCCTGAGTGACCTTTAAAGGTTAGACTGGTTATGCACTCTTTTTTCTAAAAGTTTTTTTGTTGTTGTTGTGATGGAACTTATTTTTTTGTCATGAAAGTATTCAGATGTAATAGTCGGGTCATTTCAGATTGTAATTATAACTGCAAGGCAGATGAAATAAAATATGTGATCCATGCTCGCTTGCTCGCTCTCTAGCTTTCTCTCTCTCTCTCTCTCTCTCTCTCACACACACACACACACACACACACACACACATTTATATATTCAGAAGTTCTTCTTCATGACAGTTTCATTCAACTAAGCCACATAGGATAAATTTTGTCCGTTTTTGAGGGGTCAGTATAAGATGAGCAGTCTGTAATGGGTCCCTTTTTATGGTATTTGCCATCTCTTAGAGGAATTTGATTTGCAAAGAAAGCCCCTTGTGAAGTAACTAACCCATATATCTATGGTGGCTCCCTTCTAAATGGCAGAACCTTTATTGCTGGTACAACAGGTCATCCTGTCCCTATGAAGTGAATAAGGGAGACTATTTTAGAGTACAATGCTACATGAAAGCATGACTTTAAAAAAAATTTTAAAAATCCTGGCATAGCAGTATAAGTACAGTTTCGCTACACTCTGAATATTAATTACTAATCATAACCCTAAATTAATTTGTCAATATGCTGCGTAAAGACATTTAAAAAGAAATTCAAATGCCGAAAATAAAAAGATTTGCATTTATTGCAAGCGTTAGCTCACTCAACTTCAAACAGTAATTATGACTATTTATGAGGGAAGTCAGGGCCCTCCATTATGTTCTCAGGAAAATCTCTAACCTTGAAAACCTACCTGAGGCCCTGGCTCCAGCACAACTCCTGCAAGCAGCTTGTAGTTTTGAAATCAATAACCCTTCTGGCAACTTCTTTTCCGGGCCAAGATTAACGGTGCTAGAAAGAGAACTTATCTTGGATGGAGCTCCAGAAAGGAGCTAACAGTCATCTCTGAGCTGGCTTTCCCTGGTGTCGTGCTGCTTGGAGTCTCCTAAGAATTCTCCCTGAAAGACGCTTCTAGAAAGTATGCTTTTGTCCCCATGCCATTCCCTGGGAGGAG
The DNA here is from genome assembly GCA_004027185.1 of Glis glis. Classification (NCBI taxonomy): domain Eukaryota; kingdom Metazoa; phylum Chordata; class Mammalia; order Rodentia; family Gliridae; genus Glis; species Glis glis. Next base: position 23,328 of record PVJS01002755.1, read on the forward strand.
TGAATTTACCTGGGCTGTGGCAGGCACTATGGCACTGTTTCCCCAAGTTTCTTCCCTTTGAGCATCAGAGACCAGGGAAGATCATCTGTTTACTAGATCCAACATTCAGATAGTTTGGGAATAACTCTAGCATGTCCAGGCTAAGGACAAATGGGAAGGGAACATCCAGAAAATCTGTGTGGGATCATAGATTCCGACTCCAAAGGGCAGTAATTCGCCATGGCCAGAATTTATCCGGGAGGCAGGAAATAAGCCATGTAGGCAGGAGAAGCCTCTTCGCAAGGACAAGTTCTGAGGTGGCAGGAGGTAAGGCCGGTCCTTGACACAAGGCTCCTCTCCTTCTTCACCTCTGTGTTCACCGTTGTCATATTACCTGGTTGAAAATCGCCACCTGGACTTGAGCCCTCAGGTACAGTACAGGGACCAGGGCTGATTGTGGAAAAAGAGTCGAGGGTTCTGTCAAAGCCTTCTGTTAGCTCCTTTTACCTGTACTATTATTTTAAGAAAAGTTGTGATCATTAAATAATTTTTTCTTTGTATTTTTTGTATCATTTCTTACACATTTGAAAGGAATATATCATGATTTTAATAGCACATGGCTCCTTTCAAACATAAATACACTTGTCCTGGGTCTTTGTATTTCTTCTTCTCTCCTCGAAACACTGCACCCCAGTCCCAGACATCTTTCCAGGTGCAAAGTAACCTGACTCCTCAAAGTTTTGGTTCACCATCGCTACCTTCACTCGCCTTTTTCTACCCTCAGAATAGCTATCACATTCAGCATCAACATATTACAACATTTCATGATTTAAACTCCTTTCTGCCCTTTTCTGATTCTGCATACTATTACTTTATTTGTAAATAAGCTTTGTTTTTTTATTTTGTGTGTTTTCTACAACCATTTTTAAAGAGTTACATTGAAGTAGGCATTCAGGTGTTTAATATCCGTTAGCTGGATTTTTTTCAGTAAATTGCTCACATCTGGGTTAATAGTAAGGGTTACTTCTCTTGCTATTTAGGATCTTCTATAGCAGTGGGTTGAAAACTATGGCACCATGAGCCTCCCTCTGGAACAGGGAACAGTTAGCTGTGTTCTGGAGGCTGTACTCCCAATTCAACAAAAGCAATTCTGCTGTTTCCTCCCCCCCCCACACACACACACCAAGAGTTCATTTACCACAGAGGACATTATTCAGAGGATAAAGGAAAGTTTCCAAACCACTGCTTTAATTACTTAATAAATACTCAATAAATAATTATCCCACCATGGTATTGCATAGGGAAATAATAAGTTGCAGCTCAGTAATACAAAAAGAAAAAAATGTGTAAAGGGTCCTAAATGGGTACTGTGGTAAGAGCAAGTATCTTTTGCATATAAATGGCATAAATGGTGACAATAGCTTTAGTTTAATTACTTAATCTAACAGATTTAGAGCGGCTACCTAGTTGTATACAATGTGCAGTGCCCTTTTAGTACGGGTTCACAGCTTATCAGAAGTACAGTGCCGGTTTGGGAACCCCTCACCTCCATTAATTAAGGAGGTAAAGATTTAGGCAAAGGGCTAGAGTAGACTCCTGGCCCCAGGATGTTCCCTGTTCCGCTATACCTCCCTACACATTCTACAGACTAGAGATTCATTTGTATTAATAAACTCTCCCATCCGAAGGAATGCTTGTTCATGGCCTGGCTTGTTGGCCGCTTACATCTTAGTGTGCATTACTTTAATTAGGTGATCAGACCACTTTCACTGAGAGAGAAGGCCCTTTGATTGAGGGTAAGGTGAGCCCATATGTGAATCAAGGCAGCAAGGAAGAAGCACATCTAGGTGGGGCATCAGAGCCAGAGAGGCCAGCTGTATGGACACTGGATTGACTGTAGGGTTCAGCCAACCTTTTCAGGCATTAGAGTGAACTACAAAGGATTCTTGCTGATAGACTGCTGCTTTGGTAAGAAAAGGGTAAATATCACACAACTTATGGCCTTTGGCCATGGAGCAGTTAGATGAAACTAGCAAACCGAGTCAATGGCAGTAGGAATAAATGCAAGCCACAGAGGCCATTTTTTGTCAGGTGGTACAAAGTCTGATGTGGGAATATATTTAGTTGCTGGTCAGGCCTGGGAAAATGAGGGAGGACAGAGAAGAGGGGAGAAAGGAAATAGTGATAAAACATGTCACTTGAGAAGGGTATGGACCATCGTCTGAGATACATCATAAAGGCACAAATGAAAATGAGTGAAAAAGGGGCTAGATGGAAAAGAGTATTGGAACTAGAATCCCCCAGGAAGAAGCCCAGGTCAGATCATCACCATAAAAAGGGCTTACCAGCCGGGCGTGGTGGCGCACGCTTGTAATCCCAGTACTTTGGGAGGCGGAGACTAGAGGATCCAGGTTCGCAGCCAGCCTCAGCTCGCGCTCTCTCTCCCTCTCTCTCTACCTAGTGAGGCCCTCTGCAACTTCGTGAGACCCGGTTTCAAAATAAAGTATAAAAAAATAGGGCCGGGGGTGTAGCGCGGAGGTAGAACGCCCCTGGGTTCAATCCCCAGTACCGCAAAAAAAAAAAAAGGGGGCTTACCATGTAAAGTAAGATGATGGGCCCTGACCTACTTTGTCTCATTTTGCAAACCATAGGAAAGTGTATGCTAGTAAGCTTTGAACCAAGAATTTAGGTAGAGTTCATATAGTGCTGAGACATAGATGAGAAATCCATTAGAAATACTCCCATAAACCTAGGAAGCACCAGTGTGGTTAATGATGGTAGCTGATTGGGATTATACATAGAGAAACATCACACATTTCATTATTCAGTATTTTAGAAGCAAACGTCATTGGTGGTTAGCAAGGAAAATTAAACTTGCACAGAGGACATGTAAATGAGTTGAAAATCAGCTAGAGGAAAAGTGTTTGTGAGTTTATATTTCATTTGTTTTATTGCCAAAAGAAAAGTAGCTCTGCATCCAAGTTTATTATAAATGTAAAAATCCAGGTACAAATCTTAAGTCACTGGATGTACATGTATTTTTAAAAATTTTTTAAATATATTTTTAGTTAAAAATATGTGTAACAAGAAAACAGATAGCTTTATGGAAAATCATTGCATATTTAAAAATATACTTTGCTTGGGTTTTACCAGGATGTAATTGGCAATTTAGTTTACTTAAAAATTATATTAAATAGACAGTGGCTTCAAAGAAAGAGCTATAAGAGGTCTAAAGATGATGCATATAGTACAGAACAATATTTAAAAAGTCAACATTTCTTGCATAATTATAGAAAAAGTATCAGTCAAAATGGGCCATTTTTGAGCTAAAAATAATAATACTGAAATAGAAACTTTAAGTAGTAGAAGTAGTATTATTGAACCCAATTCATCTTAAAAACTTATTCCACTAACTCAGAATCAAACACTGAGTATAAAGGGTTTAAAGTAAAAGAAAATATATCCAATTCACACTTCAGGAAAATGAAAATACTACAGACCAAGAGAACATTCTTATTGAGCTTTTTTTTTTCAATGCTCTCAATTTAACCAGCTGGAATTATTTTTAAAGTACATCCAATTCAACCTTTTAAAATGACAGATTTGCCTTTTAATGGGAAATATGTATTTCATCATAAAGATGGAGCAGGGTGTCCTTGGCTAAGTTATTCTCTACAGAAGGATGCTCTTTTTTTGTACTTCATGCTTAGCCTATAAGGAAGAACACAGATTATAGAAAATTTGCTCCTGGCATGAAAGATTAGAAGCATACAGGCAGATTGATAGAGAACAATTAAAAATGCAAACTGTTCTTCCCAGTATTCTGAATTCATAGAGTGCTGTCGATTGCCGTGTAATGAGCAGTCCATACAGACAGAGCCCACCAAGGGGGAGAATGACTTCACAAACCAGAGTTCCTTTCATAGTTAAAGAAGAGACAACCTGCAGCTTTAAATAACCAAATAGTACATTTAAAAAGGTCTATACCAACATCATTCTCAGTGCTACATGTTGGGGGGGAGGCGGGGGGAGGGACACTAAGAGCTGTGTGCATGTATGTTAACATCATACTTGATACTCATTGTGATATGAGACTACAATGCACCAATAAAAACATATATAAAAAAAAGGTAAATCACATACTCTCTTATTGAGTGACGTGAAGGTATCTCACTCAAGGAACATCTTAAATCTATATTTGTTTCACCTCTTTTTTTTGAGTAAAAAGCATCTCTAATTCCTAAGGCAAAACAGTTAACTGTTAACAATGGAGCTGAATTAAGCTATCTCAGTGTTTATGTTAGTAAAACTGCCACATTCTCAATTAAGATTGACGTTGCTGAGATGTGGGTTTGACTGATGCTGTTTGACAGAACAGGATCTGTGAGAGGAGGGTAAACATTCCGGACTGAGGTCAGACAGAGATGCTTATTCAAAATTGGGCATGGGGCCAGGGGTCATGAGCAAGTGCTCAAGAGCTGAAATGTGGGACCAAGCGGGGACTGATGGGAGAGCCTAAGAAGACCCAGGAGCCAGAAGCAAGAGGATGGTCTAAAATCATTCCCAAAGCCTGGCATGGTGGAGCACACCTATAATCTCAGTACTTGAGAGTCTGAGACAGGAGAATCGCAGGTTGGAGGCCAGCCTCAGCAACTTAGGCCCTCAGCAACTTAGTGAGACCCTGTTTCAAAATAAAATATAAAATAGGGCTGGGGATACAGCTCAGAGGTAGAATGCCCATGGGTTCAATCCTTAGTACCACAAAAGAAAATAAAAATAGAAAATAAAATCAGGGAGGAAGCTCATACTATGTGCATGTATGTCCCTATCACTATGAACTACATAATGATGTGAGATTACAATGCACCAATAAAAGTATAGGTAAAAATGTGTCTCATCACAGGCCTCTTTTATGTCCCCTTTATTTTAGAACCCACTGCCTCCACAGCACGGAACTAGGACTTAGGGCTATCAAATGTTAAGCATACTATTTTGTTGTATTTTAGTTTATTGTCATTTATTTATTTGTTTTTTCAGTGCTAGGGATTGGACCCACGGTCTTTCACATGCCAAGTGAGCGCTCTACCACTGAGCCACTTCCCTAGCCCCCATACTGTTTTATTAATGTAAGCACTAAAATTTTGTGAAAGTGCTCCAGGGCCTTTTATAAGCTAGAAAAATATAACTGCATTTTGAGGCATTTTGGTGGAAATCCTGGCATGGAATGTTCTACCTACACAGTCTCCAAAGCTCCCTTACAATCACAGAAAACAAATCGTACTTAGAATATGTTTAAAAAAAAGTTAGTTGGTCTGTGGGAAATTCATTTATTCATTCATTTTCTTACACACTCATTCATTCATTGAACAAACCAAACAAGTGTCTACGCTAGTCTCTGTGCCCGATGGGATAAGGTTAAAAGTAAAGTCTGACCCAGAGTCTGTTCAAGTTGGGTTGGAGAGCATGAACTGTTTATAGCTTTATTTAACAGGAACTTGGGTGCATGAGAGGACAAAGAGGGAACTAAACTTTTTAAGAAGGAGGTTGGAAGTTTTCGGTGGGCAACTAAGATGCAGCTAATGCACAACTAAGACGTATGAGCTGCACTTTTTAAATAGAAGCATCCTCTTCTGCCTTCTCACTGGGTCTGCCTGGGAGTGAGAAACAGTGGGGCTTGCTACTGAGCTATAGTGCAGGTCACTAAAGGTGACCTGACAGAGAGAGAATGCTGATGGACTAACCCAGACCCACAGCCAGGCAGGCAGATAGGACAGAGATGGGGCATGCAGAGCCTGGGCAGTGAAATTAAAGCACAAGAGGGTTTGAGGGAGAGTCTGTATGACTTCCCCATCGCCTGTGAGACAATGGCATTATTATTAAAACAAGTCCAAAGATAATCTTTTGTCCCTTCTCCTTCGCCTAGCCATCACAAAACATAAACCCACACCCCCAACTTCAGGGCATTGGGTAAGTTTGTCTATGCATGGTCAAAGTTTAGGGTGCTAGAGAAAGAGATGAAGAGTTGGCCTCCTCCAGTCGGTTCCCAAAATGATAGAAGGAAATTTCTCAAGGACAATGTGCAAAGAATGCCTCTTGGTTTCTGGAGCCCTGAGAGCTGCTTTAGGTCTTTAGTAAGTGACAGAGGCAGTCAGGAACCTGGAGCTCCTGTTTCTGAGCCTAGACTTCACGCCAGCAGGCCTGAGTAGAGTAGAGCAAGCTCTCCAGAGCTCCTATCCCCCAGCTTTGTGCGCCTTTCTCTTCCCTCTTTTCTAACTGTCTCCACCCCCCATCCCATCAGAAAGGAGGAGCTTTGGTGGCTGCAGTGGAGAAATCTGTCGCGGTTCTGGTGGTGTGTCTTTGGCAGGTTGCTTCCCATCATGGGCAAAGCCCCACAGCCCCTCTGCAGGGACTTCTGTTGCTGAATTCTACCACTGCCCAGGCAGGGCCTTAGGCCACCTCCTGAATATGGTGGAGCATAGATCTCCTGGAAACATTAAATGTGTTGGAGCCAGGGAATGATACAGAAAAAAAAAGAAAAATGATTCAAGAAAATGAATTTCCCCCAAGGTGCAAAGTAGATTCAAGAAGAGGCATGGAAGCCGTCACTGTCAAGGGTCGATAGACACTCATGGAGCATCCTGGTGTGGAGAGTAGTGAATAGAAGGGATAGATACTGAAGGAAAAGAATTAACAGGACTTGGCAATTAGTTGGCTGGAGGGAGGCAATAGAAAGAGAAGAGTCAAAGGTTCTGATAAGGTTTTGAGCCTCATTATGATTACAGAAAGTAAGGAATCCAGACATAGCTGGATGTATGTGAGGGTGGTAATGGTCTGATGCAGATTTCAAATGGTGTTATTACTGATAATGCTCACTGGAGGGGTGTTATCTTTAGGCTCATATAAGAGGTAAAATATTTCCAGCATGTATAAGACCATTATTTTAAGTCTGTGTGGTACAATAAGTTAAAAACCTGTGAAAACATTTACTCCAAACTAATTCATAAAAGTTTTATATTTTTAGGAAGGAGTAAATAATTCAAAAAAGTTTGTCTTAAAAATATACTTATAATAAATATGGTATCCCATTTGAGCTTCTTGCAAACTTTTCTTAGGCGCTTTTCTTAGATACCTGTGTCTTTCAAGTCAACATATCTTTTCAGCTCAGCTTCTCTCATTAATTGTATCAAAATTTTTCTACTCAATGCTGCAAAATAGTCTGCACATGATGCTCTTTGCATTTACACCTTTATTTTCTTGGCCATTATATTTTATTTTATTTTATTTTTGTGGTACTGAGGATTGAACCCAGTGGTACTCTACCTCTAAGCTACACCCCCAGCCCTATTTTATTTTGAAACAGGGTCTCACTAAATTGCCCAGGCTGGTCTCAAACCTGTGATCCTCTTTTCACAGCCTCCCAAGTAATGGGATTACAGGCATGAGCCACCACACCCAACTTCTCTTGGCTTTTATATTTTAATAAGAGAATATTATATGCCACTTGAATATTCCTGAAAATCTATTCCTATGATGCTTATTCAGAATTCAAGTGTTCCACTTTCATGAGAAATAATAATGAAATACAAATTTAAAGGATTAATATAACCAAAAAGAAGCAAATCTCTGTGTTCAATTAAAATTATAGCTTCACTCCCTCTATATGCAGACATATATATATTAGGGTATAGAGGTTGCATTTGGAGATTTCTCTAAAAAAATAACTTCACATAAGGTATTCATGAAAATGGAATCTATACTGTTCTCCATGTCCCAGTAAGCATCGTGACTTTTCAGCTGCCGCAGCCGTGTATTAGCTGACACCTAGTCCCAGTAGATTTGCACTCTTATTCATGCTCTTTAGCTTTTCTGAATTTCAAAGGACCCCATCTAAGGTAAAATACAGTTTGCAAGTAATTCTCTAATGCTCATTGGGTCATTTCATTCCTATGTGAGCCTGATTCTGAGCACACACATTGGCCATGGCTTAAAACAAGACAAATAAAAACTCTTCTGTGCCTCATCTGTTCACATCCTCTTCCAAACCATCTATATTTCACAACTGGTTTTTCCTTTGTTAGTATCACTCTCCTAACTAAAATCGTGCACGTAAGCAAAACGGTTCCTTACATTTAATGAATAGCTGAACCTGCTAACCTCAGCTGTTTGCACTACCACTTATAAAAATCTGGGCGTTTGCTTGACTTGGAGCATCTCTCCCTCTCCAGGCCCACCTCTTGCAGGTGTGTCTGACACGCCCCTCTCTCAGCAAGGCTGGTCCCAGGCCTGGGTGCCCTGCTCTGGATTCACTAGGAATACATTTCCTTAGGGCCCTCCAGGTGCAGTGGAGCGTTTCTCTTACTGATTTATACCCAGCCGTTCTCCCCATGGGTGCTCCCCCGGGCCTCCCCAAATCACCATGCCACATCTGGCAACCTCGCTCATTCGAAAGCTTTACTCTTGTTCATTGTGCCCTTGGCACTTCATTTTCAAGTAGACAACTCCATGAACGGTTTTATTTATTTGCGTATTTATTTATTTGCAAATTCTTCTTCCCACATTTGAGTACTATCTTTCCCCTGTGTAAATTTTTTATCTTGGAAGCTCGAGGAGTCTCGGTGGAGTGCATGTGGCTGCTCTCAACTCACCTCGAAACAGGAAGCCGACTTCGTACACTGGTAGGGAGTTAAAGAGCGTCAGGCAGAATACTCAAAAGTTAAAGCAAACTGACAATGAAGAGTGAGAAATCATGCTTCACGGTTGAAATATGGACTACCTCTCACCCACCATTGGGTACTTTATTCTTCTCTGAGGCTGGTCAAAAAAAATATAAAAGCAGCTCATTAATTTTAGACAATCCACTGAAAGAAGGAATCTATAAAATGAAAAAAATTGACTAACACAAGATCTAATAAAAATAGTTTCTTGAATTTTTCACATTTAAAATATCTGCATGCATGTTAAAAATGTGGCCTCAGACACAGAACACAATTTCAGTATAACCTAAAGTCGTCAACCTCCTTCCTCAGAACAGTTTCCTGGGCTCACGAGGCCCAGAGTGCTGAGGACCAGTCCTGCTCAACTGTAAGTTTTATTTTCCTGTTTGGGTGATGATTGCTTTACTCTAAGAGCCTGGGGAGTGTTCAAACACTTAAGACGGGAAGAGCTGCTGCCACCCTGATTCTCCCCACTTCCAAAGTGTCACAAAGACTCTCGTGTAGCCCAGCCCTGTGAGAAAATCGGCCAGGGCGGGCTGCTTGCAGATTCGAGAAAATGTCTCCTTCCTACCGTGTCATCTAAGCCTTGGAATCCCGACGTTAGAGAGTGATTCCTTTACGATTGCCTTCCCCCAGGCCTAACCCCTGTTATTTATTGAGAATTCTGCCGGCACGCCTTATGAAGATGTCTAGTCCCCATACATGTCATAGACATGGATTCATTCATTCCACAAATATTTACTGAGAACCCTTCATGTTCTACACTTGCTGAATGTCAGTTACAAGTGCTCAAAAATGTAATGATTTCTGCTCTTTTCTTCCTTCCCTAGAAGTCAATTCCAGATTCTTTTTCCCTTCCCAATAAGTCAATTTCAGGTAATTTGCTCAAAGAGTTAAAAAAATTAGCAGGAGTTGCTAAGTATTCATTTGGGAAACTTCTTTCCAGAAAGAGAATGTGGCATATCTGCCTAAATTCTCTAGACTTTAAAATTCTCCATCTCCTCCCTCTCTTTTTTTTTAATTCATAAAACTCCACTCTACTATTATTATCTCTAAGTCCCTGCATGTTTTCTTGTGTTATGCACTCAACATAAGTGTGAGACTCTCGGAAATTTGTTTGCTAAATCATCTGGCAAATGGTCTTGTTGATGTCTGCTGAGCTGCTCAGAGCCTACAGTTGTTAAGTACTTATTACAGGAATCCAGCAGGGCAAATTAAGAAAGCTACATGTTTGCTTGTTATTTTAGGACTATTACGCTCTGCTTCTGAGGGGGCTGCATATTGGACCTTCTGACCTGAAAGGACTTGCTGTTCTGTAGTCAGAGGTTGCTGCATGGAATCAGAATCTTTGACCTGGCAACAATAAAAGTGATTATCTTCCAGGGGGAAAATGTCCTCGCGTTGCTTTTCATCGTTCAGCCTGCTGGAAAAATGGAAAACACTTATTTAAGCAGCTCTAGGTTCACTTGGTATGTCATATTTTATAACTAAGCTGGGAGCTTTTTATACTTACAAATTAAGTTATTTACTTCATTTTTTAACTTAAGTGTTTTGTATAAATAGGATTCCCACATTCATGCTTTCAGCTCTGGGTGAGCGAGCGTTCCTTCCGACCAACGCAAAAAGATAGGCGAGGTCAATGGAGCTGCTATTAAAATGATAGCTGATGTTCCGCCGGCTTTTCTTGGAAATTCCTATCACCAGGTGAAGCTGCCATATAAGTAACTTACACATCGCTTAAGGTGTATTAAAAAATAACTACGAGGTTCCTTTGGTCTTTGTAAGAACTATTTATAAAACAGATGTGCAGTGTCTGAAAAAGCTTCTCATTATGTTAAAGCTTGGGAAAATGTAATCAAAAGTATGTTAAATGTATTAACTTTAGGGCCCCTAAATATGCCAGTCTTCAAAAGCCAGGATGTATTATTGCCATCCTTTTAACATTTCATCTTTTGCAATGGAGCCTGCTCTGCCCAAAGCTTTGACTCTGGCACCTCCTTTTGGCATCACAGCTGTGCTTAAAATACCTCCCCCACAGTTTAAGTGGTTGCTCTTGAAATGTTCATCTGGTTAAAAACGCTGATGCGGCCATGATCAGGAAGAGAAGAGCCTTGAAGTAGAGTATCAGTGTTTCTCCAAACCTCGTCAGTTTCATAAGCTTTAAAAATCCAAGTCTTGCAGAAGTGAGTTGGCCTTTCCCTTTGTAGCATAGGTGTTTTTAAAAAGAAAAAATACAAGCTGTTTAAGCACAGGGTTCATGTCCAACATGCTTTTGTCTCCCAACAGACTTTGTACTTTATAAACACTTTATGATGTTAAATGTTTGTGAGAAGTAAAGGAACTTGCCTTTTCAGATTAATAGGAAGCAGTGGGTCATCTTGCAGCAAACACACCATGAGGAGCTCAGATGCCAAATCCACAGGTGCCTAGACACGTCACTTTCCATGATTGTGCCTATGGTTCATTTCCTGTGAATCTGCCCATGTTTCTCTGGTCTCAGGAGCAGCAGTTACTTCTTTCCAACGCTCAAGGTCCATTGTTTCAGCCAAGGGACAGATGGTCAGTATTTTAGCTGTGTGGGCTTGAAAGTCCAATTCAAGGATAGTATATAAGTATTCAAATAATGAGAAAACAAATTTCCACAAATATTTAAACTCAAAGTAGAGTAATATTGAACTCAGGGACATTCTACCTCCAAACTGTACCCCCGGCCCTTTTATTTTTTGTTTGGAAACAGAGTCTTGCTAGGTTGATGAGCCTCACTACTTGCTGTGAACCTGTGATCCTCCTGTCTCAGCCTCCCAAGCACTGAGATTACAGGCGTGCACCACCATGCCCCGTTTGAGAATATTTTTGGTAATACAGGTCTACTAATGAGAAGAATAGATTTGGGGGGGTGAAGGAGGGTTAACATATTACTTCATTGGACTCCAAAGTTAGTATTCCCTGTCATCAAAATGATTGCATGGTTTGGCTGTAAAAATCATTCTTAAAGGCCATGCAAAAGTTGGCAGGAAGCCAGATTTGTTGTACAGGACTGTAGTGTGTGCTTTTATGAGGTGACCTTTCTCAATTTGTGGTCTTAGGAGCATCTGATTATGTATCACTAAGGTGGCTTATTAGATGTGCAGATTCATTGACCCCACCACAGCTTCTCAGGCTCCTGTGATGTAGCCTGTTTCCTGTGCCTCCTTGGATTAGTGATCAAAGTCTGTCCACTAATTTTAAGAAATCCAGCTCTCAGGTAGTGGTAGAGCACTTGCCTTGAGGCCCTGGGTTCAATCTCTCGTGGAACACACACACACACAAACACACACACACACACACACACACACACACACACACCTAGCTCTCACTTCTCATCGACTCTTTCCCTCCAACTTTCACATTAGGCTCACCTGTCCTCCTTTTAAAATGATAAATGTGATTGATTTTGGCCATACTGTACTCTAGCTTCCATCTGTACCTCATTCAAAGCTAACTGCTTAGCCAATGAGCATCCCCAGTGCCAGGGCTCGACCACCAATAAGCTGAGTCCATTCTTCTACAGTATATAGTTCCTGCCCTCACCACTCTATGGTACTACACTGAAATATTGCCAAAATCGCTGCTTTCACACTCTAATATTTGTTATCTTAAACCTCTAATTGTCGTTTGACACTGAGAGCAATACCTTCAGCTGCAAAACCCCTTCCCTTTGCTGTTGCTCTCATGGTACAGCTGGGTAAGGTCCTGAAAAGAGTGTAACCTGGTTTCATGAAGGATTTCTTCAGGTACTGCTGGTCATCCTGTAAATGCAGGTTATCCTTTGATGGTTATATTGACTGACTGGGGAGTCCCATAGATAAATAGGACCTTGCTTGAGGTAGATGAACCTGAAGGAGACTATGCACATATCAGCCCTTGGGTGGATGGATGGGTAGTTAATTCTCAAAGAGTGTGAGACCCATGACCAGATCTCTTTTTGTCTGCTGGTGAGACCTGGGTGAGTGACATCACCTGGGCAGATCAGGTAGGGCAGGATGAAGGAATCCACGGCTCAGTTCACTAGTCTCTGTGCCCAGGCTGCTCCAGAGGAGACACATGGATTGTGAGGTGGTCCAGAAGCTGTGGTACCCCCTGTCACCACCTCCTTACCCTGTACAAATCCTTCTGGGTGCTACCAACACTCTCTGTGCTGCAGCACCCTCCCTCCCCCCTTTCTGGCTGTCCCACCTCTCTCCTGCGGTCCTGCTGTTGTATCTACACCTTCAGCTCTGACCTCTTACCCTCAGAAAAGTCTCCTCCACAGTGGTCTCAAATGCTCAAGAATTAACTTCACTTGGATTCCGAGCTGTTATCTTTAATTCATCACATCAAAATAGAAAAAAAGAAAAAGTCCCTGTACAATATGCTTCTCTTCCCACCTAAATCATTTTAATCGGTGGTTTTCCTGTTTTTCTCATCACAAAGCCTGTAAACTTTTATTCATTACTCTCTTCTCACTTCATGCCCAGTGTCTCAGCCTTTTAATATTTTATTTTAACCAAATTACTTTATATTCATTATATTATGTAATATTATTATGATATTTATTTTGTAATTTTGCTTAATAGGGCTCATCTAATTTCTGAAATGTCAATTTGTGAGTCTTTTTTTTTTAATGGTACAGGAGACTGAAACCAGGGATGCTCTATCACTGAGCTACATCCCCAGCTCTTTTTATCTTTTATTTTGAGACTTGTCTCACTAAGTTGCCAAAGCTAGCTTTGAACTGCGGTCCTCCAGTCTCAGCCTCCTGAGGTGCTGGGATTACAGACATGGGCCACTGGGCTGGGCTGTGCATAATTCTTTAAAGTCACTGTGCTGATAACTGATCCCCAAATTGCAATCTCTTCCACCAAGGTCTTCTCACTCTTCTTCTCTCTCTTGCTCCCCCGCTACTCTCCACTTACACTCCCTGCTCTTCCTGAGTCTGATTTTATTTATGCTCTTGTCTCAGTCTGGATACCCTCCTTCCAAAGATTGTGATTCCTAGCAAAGACGATGACCTTCCCAGGGAGAGAAGGAATGTGCTGTGCAGGGTACCTATCTGATTGTTTTTAATAGCTCTTTTGTTTAACTCTAGGTGACCACAGGAGCCCATCCCTCACAGTTTGTCCTTAAGCCATCCCCTGCCTCTATAAGTGACCTCCAATAAGTGGGGTGACATGCACTGACTCAGACAGGACAAAGTACAGTCAACATGGGCCTTGCTATTGTCACTGTCCCTCATTATCTCTCCTGAATTTTAATCCCATCCCCAGAAGAGATGTCACCAAAACAGGGGAAAAGGCATATAGCAGGACTCCTCTCAAAGTTAATTTCTCTCCCTTTAATGAGGACAAGGACCAGGATTTCTTTTAAGAGCAAGGATAATATTCATAAAGCTCTTTAAACCCATGAACAAAAGATGTAGCTCTTGTTTACAAAAGGAATAAATACATTAGAATCACTGTTTTTTTTTTTTATACTTTTGTCTTTTTTTTTTCCTGGTAGGAATCATAGATGGTTTTTTTGAAACACTAATAAATTAGATTCAGATGAGCTTCTATGATTAATTATGCCATAATTAAATATTAACCACAACAGTATGCCTTATATTTGTGCAGTAGCTCCCTTTTCTACTTGAAAATTGTTTAATTATATACAGAAATATGTCTAAAAAACAGGCTATCATCTGCGATTGAATTTGAAAAGAAATTTGATGTGTACATGAAAAATCAACCCCAATGTTAACCATTTAAAACTTGGTAGATTACTCAGAAATCAAATCTATTGCCATCTGTAAAAATCATGATCAAATAATTCAGCTTATTAATTTTTTAAAAGATCCAGAATCCTTGCATCAAGAAAGTATACTAAAATTGATTTTTGGGGATGCTGAAAACCGAATCTCATCATGAGGAGGCAGAAGCAATATACACTACGAAACTGCTTTCTGCTTTCCCAAAGAACACTTATTTTATATTAATACGTTTATTTGTTCTTGCCTATAATTTTTTGAAAATTGACCCTTTATTTCCCGTTTGACTTGACACAAATTCCTTAATAATCCTTGCCTCAGTTTACTCATCTGTAAATAGGAGATAGAAAATCTGCTGAAAGGTGTGTTGCTGGATGATAGGTTATTATATGTAACACGTGTGAAATACAGCAAACAGCAGCGCTGATAATATGTTTATTAAATTCTCCAAATTCCATCTATATCACGTAACTGATTTGAATAAGAGGAATTTATTATTTCATTCTTGATATTAGGCTGCTTGAAGACATTGAAAGCAAGAGTAAATGCGTAGGGATTCCCTTATCTCTTTTATGGAATTTATGAAAGGCTCATACATAAGTGAGCCCGGCCTGATCCTGGGTTGTGTCTGGCTCCCAGGGAGCCTGCCATGATGCGCTCCTGTGCAGTTAAAGTCCAGCCTTGACCCCCACGTGCCTTCTGCACTGTTTCAAGAGACACAAGTCATATCCCCCAGCATTGGGCAGAGAATGGAACAAGCAACTTGAAGCAGAGCCCCGCAGCTGCAAATATTGCACCAACAGCTAAGAACGCGCCTGGAGTCTCTGCAGGCGCCGGCAGGCCACCTCTGCCGAAGTCTCTCTTGTACTCAGGGCTCTGACTAATAATAAAAGGTCAGCGATTGGAGGCTCTCTTTATCTCAACGACTTAAAAAAAAAACTTATGTCAAGTGAGCACTTTACATGTTGTTCACCCACTTAGCCAGTGCTTCCTTTGAAGCTGAAATAGATTGCTTACATAAAATGCTCAGAACTGCCTCCACAGTCTTCTCATGCCGCTTGCTTCCCTTAAAGCTGCAGCTCCCTAATCCTTTGATCCCGATACCGCTGAACTCTTTGAGAGTGTAACAGAAAGGACAGAGTTGAGATTTTAGTGTGACAAGTGGAAGAAAATCAATTTTGACTTCCCAAAGATAGAACTAGTAGTGCAAAAGATCGCCAGTCACAAATAGATGTTCTCTGTCGTTGTCTTGGGTGACTAAAAATGCCGAAGAGCCACGGTGCAGTGCAGACGATAGGAGGCAATTTTTTCCCCCCTCAACTCAAAGGATAAAAGAAATTAAGTCTGATGTTGGGACCACATCAGGAACACCAACACTCTGTTCTTCTATTCCTTGTGTTTTTTGTGATGTTACAGATTTCGAGCACTCTAGCATTCCACCAGAGGATTTACACATTGATTAGCAGTTAAAAGCATTTGTCTGTAAGTTTAGTTGGATGACTGTTTCTTACTTCAGGAAAACCAGATCCTCCCTGTAATTGGCAGTCCTATTATAAGTGGATATTCTGTTAAGCTTCTAAGAACTTCTAAGAACTTATTAAGTAATTGAATAAAGCAGAGTGCATTTAGTCTTACAGCCACACCATATTTCAGAATATCATATAACCTATGAGTCAGTTCAGATGTTATATGTAAGTGATAAAACATGGGATAAAGAGCAATATTGAAAAGAAATTATGTGAATTACCATACCACCCACTAATACATTGCATAGCGATTTAGTCATTCTTTTTCATAATTATACTGTTAAAGATTTGGTTGCCACTATTTTTATCTCGAGAATAAAGCTATTATACCCCTGAAGGTGTAAAGAAATTAAGATAGCCTCTCCATAATTCATAACAAACATGGTTGTTTCGGATGTGTTTAATTATTATCTCGATTCAATTCAATACAATGGTGATTTATTGCCATTTGAGAGCTGCCTGTGAATGTCTCATTAGGAAGAGCTACCAAAGGATACAGTACAATCTCTAGGAAGGCTTACTTAATGTCATCTTAGTAATGGAAATGCTGCTTCTTAAGCTCTATTTGCATTCCAAAAATTCTGAGCAGCAAACAAACCCCACTACGATAATAGAATTTAAAAATTAGTATATATTTTTAGCTTGTGTCTAGAGATAAGAAATGCAGCTCTTCTTAAGTGAGAGGAAAAAATATGTGCAGTTTAGGTAACTAGGGTTTAAATCTACATGAAAATTTGGATGGATGTATTAGGGAAGGACAATACATCATTTTTTGAAAATAAAATGTAGTTCTAGTTTTCTCTACCCTCCCCCAGTGTTTATTAAATGTGTGTTTACCTTCTGACCTTTAAGAAAGTGAAATAAATTTAACTGTAACGTAGCCAATAGATTTTGTTGGTCCGACATCTAATCTGTAATTTAGCTATATCCTTTGAAAATTTGAAAAGTTGAATAGATATGATATCTTAAGATAGGAAGACTCAATATTTTGTATTCTTGATCAGAAACATATATTTAGTATTATGTTTGTGGATGTCCATAGTTAACCTTCATTTCAGGAGCTTAAATTCCCTTTATCATATTTATTTTTAAAAAACACCACTAACAAGCTGGGCATGGTGGCTCACACTTGTAATCCCAGTATTTGGGAGGCAGAGACAGGAGGATCACAGGTTCAATGACAGCCTCAGCAACATAGTGAGACTCTCAGTAACCTAGTGAGACCCTGTTTCAAAACAAAAAATTACAAAAAAATTAAGGGCTGAGAGTGTAGCTTGGAAGTAGAATACCCCTGGGTTTAATCCCCAGTAACTCACACACACACACACACACACACACACACACACACACACAATCACTCATGAAATCTGGATAATTCTCTAAATTTCTTCCTATCCATACATTTGTGAGAGTTAACAGAAATGGAGTAAATACAGCACTTTAATTTTGACAGTGATTATATTGTTAACAGAAAAATGCTTATGACTAGGGGGCAGTCTTTTTTATAAATTAAATTCATTCCGAGTTAGAATAGATGAGGGTTAGAGATGTTATCAGTACATAAGAATGCATTGTGGGTCTTCCTAATTTATCCACAATTCCTGAGATCAAAACAAGTACATTAATTTTCTATTATATCACCCTTTAACTAAATCATGGTACACAAATGAAATTCCAGTTAGAGATAAGGAAGGTGTCTGTAAGACCATAACCATTTGTCATGATTATAGGCATGAAACTCTGCAGTGAGAGAACACATCAGAAACTTCTCAAGAAATGGCTCTGAACTAGAGTGCAAATGAAGTGCAAAGAGCCAGCGCTGTCACCCGGGCAGCAGGCTTGTAAATGGTATTTTCAAGAGCTTTAATAGTGGACAAGGACAAGCAGTTAGTCTAGTTGACTCCTTAGAACAAACGTCATTAAAGGAAAAGTGGTGTGCAAGTGACTGCCTCAATCTTTATTAATAAAAAAAAAAGAAAATATGAGGCCTCCAAAATGAGGCAGTTAGAGCTGAATTGTGGCACGCTCTGTCTTCGCTGACTAAATTACCACTTCACTTGACTAGTTTTTTTTAAAAGATGCAGTAGAGGTCAGATAGAGGTGTTCTGTTGAGTCTGCCATGTGTCGTTGTTTTGTTTTAAAAAGAGTACTGTTTTTCAGCCTATGTGACTTCTTTAAAAAAAAAATGAGGAAGATTCGCCTAGCTTCCTAGAGCCAATCAAAATGTATTGAGGAAATCTTTTTATGTGCTTTGTGTTATACAAGCAGACACGGAGTGGCAGATTTGAATCCGTTATCTGTAGACTACAGGGTAGAGAATGGATCACAGAAATCTATAGATTCCAGAGACTGAAGGCACACACATGTCCACAGGCTTTCTCTTGAATTCCTGGGAGACCGTTGTTCCCACACAGGTCTTCTTATTCATACTTTGCACACATCAACAGAATATTCGTTGACTGCAAAGGACATTTTACTTATTTTCTCTTCTGACTTACCATCAGAACTCAAATTCCACTGATCTCTAGATACCCTCCTAAGGTTAGGGCTCTACTGACTCCAGGATTCCCCTATTAAAACTCACCTTTGAAATCAAGTGATGAAACATTAATTGGAAGTGAACCTCTAACTGTGGCTGAAGGGAGGGAAACTGGAGCTGGGCAACAGATACTGAGCTGCCCCTTTCCCGGGGGTCTCAGGGGTTATGGAGAATTTCCTGTTCTCTGCTGAAAATCCTCTCTTTCTTTCTTTCTTTCTTTCTTTCTTTCTTTCTTTCTTTCTTTCTTTCTTTCCTCCTCCTCCTCCTCCTCCTCCTCCTCCTCTTCCTCCTCCTCCTCCTCCTCCTTCTTCTTCTCCTTCTCCTCCTTTTCCTCCTCCTTCTCCTCCGTCTCTTCCTCCCCCCTCCTCCTCCTTCTCTTCCTCTTCTTCCTCCTTTTCCTGGTAGATTTCTCCAAAAGCCAGTGAATAATCTGCACACATTCATTTACAAACCAATGGAAATTCTGCTGTTTATCTGCTCTTGTATTTACCAATCAGAAATGATGGCCAGCACACAGGCCTCAGAATGTGTGGTTTCTAGCTGGGTCAGACTGCATCCACAAAGGAGACAGAAAGATTCTTAACGCCAGATCTCCTGGTGGTTTTCTTTGGGGTTCGAATTACTGCGCATGTGTAAATACACTAGTGATTATCAGGCTAGTGCGGGGTTGCCTTCAAGATAGTGCAGCCTAATGTCTGCTTGTTTGGTTCCCATGTGATCTTGCCGTCCCACTACATTAGGTCAACAAGATCACCATCTGACATGATACCTGTGGCCATTCCTAAAAAGGATGCGTCGTGCCGGCATCAGCTATGGTCTGGTGTGTTTTCATTTACCTGTCTGCTTGGTTATTCCACCTCCATCACTTGAACAGAAAAAGTAAATATTATGTGCCTACACAGATGCGGCTTCATACTTTTTTGAGATGAGGGGATATGCGTCATCATGTTGAATTTTAGACATTATTTACAGGAAGCTTTCTGAGAATAGACAGTATCTTTCTTATTCTTGTCAAATTCCATGCTCCTAGCATTGTGCTTAGTATAAAGAGAGTAATGACCCTCTCTCGTTGGAAGGCATTTAGCCACTGTGTTCAGACAATGTTGGTATACTTTAAATTCTGTAAATGATTTAGGTCTTTTCTGGGACAATGACAGGTTTGCATCCTATTGAAGGACTCCACGGACCTTCTTTGTAACCAGTGTGTTTGCAGAGTGAAAATGGGTGTGTCACAAATGGCTTCTGGTATGAATACTATAACCAATGTATAAGTAGTTTTACAATTTCACCATCATTTCTTTTTTTTTTTGTGGTACTGTGGATGGAGCCCAGGGGCATTCTACCTCCGAGCTACACCCCCAGCCCTATTTTATTCTTTCGTTTTGAAACAGGGTCTCACTAAGTTGCAGAGGGCCTCACTAAGTCGCTGAGGCTGGCCGCAAACCTGCAATCCTCCTGTGTCAGCCTCCCAAGTACTGGGATTATAGGTGTGCACTACTACATTGGCTTTTCACTTCCCTGCCTCCCTTCCTTCCTTCCTTCCTTCCTTCCTTCCTTCTTTCCTTCCTTTCTGTTTTTCTTCTTTTTGTGGTACTAGGGATTGAACCCAGTAGAATTCTACCTCTGAGCTACACCCCCAGCTCTTTTAATTAATTTATTTTTTATTTTTAGACAGAATCCCACTAAGTTGCTTATCATCTCACCATGTTGCTGAGGACTGTACTTGAACCTGTGCCCCTCTTGTCTCAGCCGCCCAACTTCTGGGATTACAGGAGTGTGCCAGCATGCCTAGCTTTACCATCATTTCTTTCTATGGTTTTCTGCAAAGTGATGATCTGAATCATACCACAACAAAGATAGTAGCCTGTGTGTGATTTGCCATAGAAGATCAGAGTACCTGAAGTTTGTATGAAATATGATCATGGCATGTGTCTGAGTATTTTTTAAGAAAAATATTTTAGGAGCACTTGCCCAACTGGTACCTATGATAAGAATAACATTCATTGAGTGCCTACTGTGCCAGGCAATTATCCTGGGCACTTTATAAGTATTCACATTTTTAATCCTCAAAACACTTCTGTAAGAGGTACTATTATTGTACCCACTTTTCAGATGAGGAAGATAAGACCCACCGATGGTGAATGATTTGCCCAAGAATCCAAAGCCAAGACACAGTGGAACTGAGATTTGGATCCAGACAATCTGGCCTGATTTTTGTGCTTTTAATGTGCCTAATGTGACTGTTACTGTTTTGTGATACTATTTAAGATTTCCCTTTTAAATTATTCTTTATATCTTTGGGGCAGAAAATTTTAATAATGATGTTACAGGTATTAAAGCCCCATAAAGAGGAAAGTATTCTGCCTAAGAAAAAGATTTTAGTTAAATATGGAAAGTGTGTCAGGTGATAAAATAATAGTTTCTGTCTCATTCAGCCACAATTAACACAGCTGTCATGGTAACAATAGCAAAAACCCGAGTAACAACAGTTGTCATTTATTTAGTGCTTTGTATGTCGTAGGTAATATTCTGAGTACTTTGGGTCCATTTTCTTATGTGTAATAAGTCCTGTTTTATGGATGACCAAGCTATTTGACCAAAGTCACCTGAGTTATAACTGGCAAAGCAAGATCCCCAGTCCAAATATAACTGACCCCAGAGTCTGTGTTTCAAACCACCATCTGTCCTGCCTTTATGGGGCAGTGAAGGAAGACACCAGGAGAACTTCATGTTATTGTGGCTGTAATCTTGGCTCATGCAAGGATGTAGTTGCTCTTCTAGTGAATGTCATGATCTTTTAAAGATACTTTATCTGATTATCATCAAATATGTTACATAGACTACTATTATTGTTCCTGTTTTTACAGTAATTTCGTGATAGCTTCCTGGGTGTTGATCATTGTGCAAAGTTTTCCATTATTGCATTTAAATTGTCTGATGACCCTGGTGAATGGGGATTGTTATCCCCATTTTACAAAGGAGGAAATTGAGATTTATGATACATTGCTTAAAGTCATACAGTACACAGCTTCAAAGCTCACAATTTTTTACTGTTTCATTCATAACATCCTACCAAATCAGGTTAAGCCATATGAGATTGCCATTTTGGTAGGCCAAAAATGGTTAAATGTTGGCAATTTTGTGCTGCACAACCTAACTGATGAATAGTCACTAATATAACCAGCCTCTACTCACTTTTTAAATATACTGAAAGGGAATAAATACTTAGTGTATTTACAAATATTAATGTGGAATCATGAAAATTTAACAGTTCCAGTGCCTTGATTGGTGTTAAACTTTATTGATATTACTAAGAAGATGACCAGAGTTTATGGTAAAGTTCATTTAGTTCACACATACTTAATATCTGGCATTGTTTGATTTTTAAACAACTATGATATATTTGGAAGGAAACTAACTGAAAATGAGTGAAAATTCATTTCCATTAGGGTAAATATTATCAACAAATACATTTGTTCAAATCCACATAATAAGTATTAAAACTTAAAAGCTGCCGAGCGTGGTGGTGCACGCTTGTAATCCCAGTACTTGGGAGGTGGAGACCAGAGGATCCGGGTTCGCAGCCAGCCTCAGATACTTAGTGAGGCCCTCCGCAACTTCATGAGACCCAGTTTCAAAATAAAGTATAAAAAAATAGGGCCAGGGGTGTAGCTCGGAGGTAGAACGCCCCTGGGTTCAATCCCCGGTAACGCAAAAAAAAAGGTTAAAAAATAAATAAAACTTAAAAGCTTAATTCTAATGGTGGCAGTTAAATCCAACCTAAGGAAACACATATGATCAGGCTTCTTTAAAATCCAGCTTAAAATATCCAAATAATGGTTTCTAATAGTGATTTCAGTTGACACTGCGAACCCATGCAAATTGACATTTATCAAGTTTCACTGTCCATTCGTCTAGTGGTGAAGTCTGAGGACAAAAACAAAGGAGCAAACCTCTGTTTTGGAAAGTCTCTTTTGTATTATTGGTGAAGATATTTTTTATACTTCAGACTGAATTTTTCATATGCTTCTGTCTGTATTGGGTTTTTCAATTTCCTGGAAAACATTTTGCACTAGCTCAACTTTAAATTTGGCCATAGTAAGTGAAGAAAGAAAAAAAAATAGCTTAGAATACAGGTCCTGTGGCCCCCAGGAACGTCTTACAGTTTAGTGGCTTATAAAAAGTCTGCTTGATTTAAAAAAAAAAATAAAGCCTGCCTGGTCTCAGCACTCCTGGGCTTCCATGCCCCGACAGCTAGATCCTTTCCTTACCCTTCTTTTCTTCCTGCTGTCTCTGCTGGGATCACACCGTGAGGTGCCGTTCCCAGCACTGTCCAAATGTGGGGGAGTACCAACCTGGAGCCCTCCTCTCTGTAGATGCATAGCGAGCTGCGCCAGAGGAGGCTTTGGCTCCCTGCTAGCCAGAGATCCCTTGACAGGTAGAAATATTTACTTGCAAATCCAAAGGATAGGTAAGAACAGGAGTTTTTATGATTACATTACATGATATAAATAATTATCTAATAGCTAGCAGATGTACACTGTGCGGTTATGTTTAATGAGACCCTAGTTTTCCCTTTATTTAGGTTTCCTTTCGTAACTGGCAAAGAATAGTTTGTGAGATAAAAACCAGCTATGAAGCTCTTCGTATAAAGAATATTTTTTTCCTCAGAAATTACTGTATGTTAAAAGTGTATTTTAGAATGAGTTTCAAGCCCCTGCAAAAGAGATGAAGAGACATCTCCCTTTGCTGATTAGGAAAATCATGTGAGTGGGTTTAATCCACCAGAATGGTAGTGCATCAATGTGTGCTTCCCTATCTGCATATCTTTAGCAGAGTTTTGTTTTACTCCTTCATTTAATTATACATAACGAAGATGTACACATGTCAAATTACTTAGAATTCTCAATGAAAGGCATGATTGTTCTGTGTACTTAAGTACCTTAGCTTAAATTCAGTTACGCTGTTGCAGAAAAAAAGTTAACATTTTTAAAGGTCTCTTGCTTTCATTTGTGCTGATTTTATCAAAATAAGAAAAAAAGAAACTATTTTTGTTACATGCAGTTAAGTAAGGAATTTTCTCTGTAGTGAAGTTAGCCACTTTAAGCCCAGAGAATCAGGTGAATAACATTAGAATATTTGATCCTTTTAAGGATTTACCATGACATTTACTTTGAAGAGTCTAGAAACTTTATTAAAGTTGAACCTTAGAAAAGTGGCTTTAGCATTGTATTGCTGTCCCAAAATGAAGAGATAATATAGGAATTGATAGGAAGTGGCCACAGCCCAGACTCTGATGGTGGGCCACATGGGAGAACATTTTAGAATAAAATTACCAGAGCTAAAATCACGATGATGTTGGCAGCCTAACACTTGAAACTATATTAGTTTCCATCTTTTTGAAACGTGGTCTTGTATAATTAACTAATACACTCCAAGCGGCCTTTCAATATCTGCTCCATGTATAAATGGCGGAAATTCAAGTATTTGCTAATATTTGAATGTTTAAATTAATTAGAGAAAGGCATGAAGAAATATTTTTTAATCTAACATTTTTAAATCCTTTTTTATTTTAAATCCTGGCATTTGATGTCATATAGACTCAATCTACAAGTAAGACATTTCCAGCATTTCATCAGTCTTTGGCACATATTGTATGCAAATGTCATCTTCTCTTTGAAAATACCTTTTGCATTTTAAGCAAGATCCTATTTTGACAGTTCTTTATGCTTTTTGGGGAGAGTTCTTGTGGAGAGTAAAAAAAAAAAAAAGCATTTGAGTTTTTGCCTCAGCATATTCATTTTAATTTGATCAGTTCTCTTCCATCACAGTTAACCCCTCAATCAAATCACCTGGCATCCTTGTTAAAGTTCAAGGCTTCCATCAACCCCCATCAGTGATTCCAAGCAGGAGGTTTACACATGTTAAACCACCAGAATGTAAGTTGTGCTTCAGGATTGCCCTGGGGAGTTTTCTACTGCATTTTTGCCAATTGAATTATGATGTGAGATGGCATGAATATTGATCAAATTTCTAAACTGAATTTCCCAATTTTTAGACTGTGGTGTAAACCAACCCACAGGTTGTCATAACCAATTCAGTATGTTTTTAACAATAGTCAGTGAAGCATGGAGGTCTTTAAAACTCATTGAAATGTAGAAAGTTATCTGCACATGTGCTATCAACAAATCTCCCTTAACTCCTTCCTCCCCACATTCCAAACTCACAGCACAGTTCATATCCAGGGAGCTGGTGATTCTGCTTACGTGTGTGAGAGCACTGTGAGGCAGTGTGGTTTGTTCTTCTTTTTCCCAGTCTTATATGTCTGAAAGTGGGGGGGGGCTGCATTTGTATACATCATGAACACAGTAAAGGAAAATGGTCTAGTATCTGGGTTAGTATTTCATTGTTCCAAAGTGGTTTTGCTTTCTTTAAAGAGAAAATAAGAAATCACACTTGATGATAAGTTTTTATTTTCAGGGAAAGGATATATACATATACATATACATACATATACATAATAACATTTATTTTAAAAGCTCTTCTTTCTCAGTTTTTTTCTTTTTTGTCTGATTTTTAGCTATTTATATTAATACATTTTGATTTATGGTGGGCTGAGAGGAGGGTCTTCTACAATTCTGTGTGTGCTCTGGAGTAAGTTTCCAAAATGAAGCATGACTTTGGGTTCACTAAAGGTCATAGTTAAGGGACCTTTCCTGTTCAAGCCCACAATGACACAGAAGGGGTCAAGCAGTGTTTATCTTCCAGATGTCACCTCACTGGTTTGTTCAAAGCAGCTTGGTCTCAGTCAGGTGTGGTGGCACATGGTTGTAATTCCAGCACTTGGGAGGCTGAAACAGGAGGATCTCAGCTTCTATGACAGCCTCAGCAACTTAGCTAGGCTCTCAGCAACAGAGACTCTGTTTTCAAAATAAAAAATAAAATAGGGCCGGACGTGGTGGCGCACGATTGTAATCCCAGTACTTTGGGAGGCGGAGACCGGAGGATCCGGGTTCACGGCCAACCTCAGCGCGCATGCACGCGTGCACAATTGCTCGATCCATCTATCTCTCTCCTCTCTCTCTGTCTCTCTCTCCTCTCTCTCTCCCTGTCTCTCTCTTTCTCTCTCTCTCTACCTAGTGAGGCCCTCCGCAACTTCGTGAGACCCGGTTTCAAAAATAAAGCATAAAAAAATAGGGCCAGGGGTGTAGCGCGGAGGTAGAACACCCCTGCGTTCAATCCCCGGTACCGCAAAAAAATAAAATAAAATAAAATAAAATAGGGCTGGGGGTGTGGGGGGTGTAACTCAGAGGTAGAATGCCCCTTGGTACAATCCTTAGTACCCCTCCCCCCGACACACACACACACACACACACACACACACACACACACACACCCAACTTGGTATCCATAAACTGAGAGCAGGTTTTGATTCTCTGAGCAGTCTTTCCATTCATGCAACACCTTGTCAATGAGAGAGGACAGGAAGAAAGGAGGGAGAGGAAGAGAGAGAGAGAGAAAGAGAAAATGAAAGAGAGAGGGAGGAAAGAAAAGGGAAATTTTATGTGAGGAAGGTAGGGAAATGAGATGCAAAGAGGAATACCTTCATTGTCTTCTTATTTTGGTAAAAAGTCCATCAATGTTAATATCCCTTTTCCTGCCAAGATATAATTCTACCCCTACCTCGTCTGCTGCCGTGAATCACATATTTTCTTCTCAGAACTGAGTTGGGCAAGAGAAAAATAGCACAAGAAAGGAAATGTATACATAAAATCAGTGCAAAATTTAGAATATAACAAAAATGTGTCGCAGATTTTTAAATTATATAGCACTTGAATGACATTTTCCTTATGTGACGGGTGCCTACTATTTACTAAAGGCCTATGCTAGCATAGAAAACAGCAGCAAAACCAGTTGGTAATAATAATAATGAATGCATTTATTCTATTACATGTTTATACCTTACAGTTTACAACAAGCTTTAACACATCTGACATGAATTCATTAGCTTCAAAAACCAAAAAGCCTTTTGAAGAAAGCAGCAAGTATTATCTCTCTTACAAAAGTGACAAAATTGAGTTTAAGAGATACCAAGAGACATTAATAAATTGTTATAGTTGCCCTTCACACTGTCTTTCTATAATATTGTGTGTGTATGTGCGTGCATGCGTGTGTGTGTGTGTGTGTGTGTGTGTGTGTGTGATCACTGGCACAAATGGAGATAGATAGGTTAAAAAAAAGAATTGAATTGACAGGTAAATTATTAGTACTGCTATATACCACTTGGCAGCTAGGGATTGCCCTCAGTGTGTTAATATAAGCAGTGGAATGTCCAACAGATAGTTTCAATCCAATTAAAGTGATCTGTTGTGACTGTACGTGACTGGAGGCAATGGAAGAAAGATGGTTAAAATGTCCTTCCAAGATTATCCTCTTTTAGAATCCAGAACTTGAGACAATTTCTGAAAAATGATTATAGCGTGACTTATTTTATGTATTTCACTATATATATTATCAGGTCATAAATCAAGCTGCTTTCTAAAAGATTTTAAGTATCTTTCGATAAATTTCTTTAATATTTTAATTGAAATATGAGGCAACCACATCTCATCATTTTTATTTCTGGTAGGCATATGAGGTCCTTTAATTAGTATATCCGTTCTTTTTCTTGCTGAATATTCTCCTGAATGAGAATAAAAGCAGTGAAATTAAACAACGTATGGAAAAGGAAGTCCTGGCTTTGCTAGCTTTGCCGGGGAGAGTATCCAGGCCCTATATTTCTGGCTGGAATTCACAAATGGGAGAAAATTCTCTTCTTGGCATGAATTGTATAACAGTTGCTTGTGTACCTTGTAGCCTAGCAGACTCTATCAAAGGTAGTTCTCCCTGCGAAATAATCCTCTGCTTTCAAAGGCAAAAATTGTATGTACCAACTTTGTTTTTAAATATTTTTAAATCTTTAAAAATATTTTTATTGAAAATATACATTCAAATTATTTTTATACTATAAAATGGGATGTAAAAACAAGCCACTCCCTGGCCCCAGATGAGAGGGGAGAGGATTGTCAGTAGATATATGCACAGCTCGTCATAACCCATGTCAAGCTGGATTTGTTGATTTCTGCAGTAGGGCAGTGGAGTACACAGGTTGAGAAGCTTTGGAATCAGACATTGTTCGTTTTGAGACCATTGGCAAAGACCATTGGCAAGTTATTTTGCCCCTCTCCCCCGACTTCTTCATCTGAAGATGATTATAAATCCCTCTCTTATGGGTTGATAACATGTTGGCATACCCAGTATGCTACAGCAATTCCAGCTCTTTGGGGTCTTGTGATTTGTAAGTTTTGCAGTGGTTCAGGAGAATGGACCTTACTGGGATTTATCACAGAGATAGGGGCTTCTAAACACGGAAAAGACCAATGTACTAGAGAGCTGAGATGAAGCCTTACCTCTGGGTGCGAGAATGTTACCTGGAGGCATGGGCCCTTGGAGGTTTTGCTTTCAAAATTGAGTGGTCATGATATTTGCAGTGGACCACAGGCAAAACAGGCAAGCCTTGCTGAGAGATGGATCCTGCCCTGGTGACTTGTACCTGATCTTTACAAAGGCAAGTTTTGTGGTTTGTAGGAAACTGAGGCTATGGCAAATGGAGGACCTCCCAGAGCTAGAACCAAGGAGAAGTAAATTAAAAGTAGAACAGACTACTGGAAGTTAACGCAAAATTATCTGAGGCCAGGGGAGGAGTTTGGGGGTCCTTTGAGGGAAAGAGCTTCCCTTGATAAAAAGGGGCCATGGATAATTGTGAGATTTCAAAGGACAAAACAAGGAGATGGGAGGTATCTCCCAAGTCAATGAAGTCAGGGGCAGGGAAGAGATGGCGTTCTTAACCATGACACCTGGCAGTCTGACAAAGAGTGGGCTATGCTTGGAGTATAGGTTAGATCCAGTCTAACCACAGCGGTATTTTTATTTTATTTTATTTTATTTTTTGTGGTACTGGGGATTGAACCCAGGGGAATTCTACCTCTGAAATTTACCCTCAGCCTTATTTTATTTTTTATTTGGAAACAGGGACTCACTAAGTTGTTGAGGGCTTCACTATGTTGCCAAGGCTGGCTTCAAACCTTCCATCCTCCTGTCTCAGCCTCCCAAATACTGGGATTACAGGCATACACCACCACACCTGCCCCAGGGGCAATTTTTTAATCCACCATCACAGCCCTAAGCATCTCAGCTCCACAATAAGCACCATTTAACAGGGACCTTGAAATATCATCTAAGAAAGGAACCATCAGAAAAAGGAAATAGAAAGGAAATAGAGGTCAAGGACATTCCCTGGGTATTTTGTAAGATAGCTGGAACCTATATAACTTCCCCTTGTTTGTGATTTTTTTAATTCCACCCATTTACTTGGTAGAAGGTACAATCATTAAGTGAACAAGGCCTGTGTGTGTGTTTTCAGAGACAGCGAAGACAGAAAAGCTGGGTAGGATGTCCTACTCCATTGCCAGACTGAGAGAAAGGAAATTGGAAAAAATAGAGAAAGTGGCAGCCCATTAAAGGAAAGAAAAAAGAAAAGACTAGATTCTTAGGAGACTTTGCTAAGGAGGAAATGAATGCATGTAGAGTCAGCCCTTGAAGGATACACGAGTCCAAGGGCAAGGGGATCTATTTATTCCTGATTGCCTCAATCTAGTCACCAAAATTGTACGAGAAAGATGACTAATGGAATTTAATGAGTTTCTATTTCAACAATGCCCAAATAGGCTTCCTTAACATAGTTCATCAAGAACAAAGATATTAATTGAGAAAAACTAAAATAACACAAAAATAAACTGGAATCAAGCCGAGTATGAGCTTGTGTGTGTTTGTGTGCGCATGCGCATGCATGTGTAACTGTGTATATACAATGCAGCTGGGAATCTTGGAAATCATCAAGCCTTACTTGGTGACTAAAGGATGGGGAGGCTGAACCTCCACCCTATTCTCTCCAGCAGAGCTTCCCTCCCTCCACCTTGGTTCCAAGCTGGATTGCACTACAATGGCTGGGTATGGTCTTTGGTCATAATATATCCTTCTAAAAGTGTTAGAGCTGCAAGAGTGCCCAGAGTCTTCCTGCAGTTCCTTGATGGCAGTTTAAAGCCTTCAGTCTTATCTCATCCTTTCTGCCATAACTCCTGCTGCTGCTTTCTTCTATCTCCCATCAATAGTCATCTCTCAAATTGGTAAATTCAGTTATTGCCTAAAACAGCTCAAGTGGTGGATACTTCTTCCTTGGAATCAAGGCATGTTGACTTTGTCTTTGAACCTTCATATTTGGCATTTGATGAGCTCATTTTCTATCTTGGAACCTCACAGAGTGGACAGTGCAGTTCTCTGACAGGTTCCCCATTGGCTTCCCAGAGCGGCTGTTTCCCAGTTCTTCAGTGTGGGTCTGCATTGTCCTGGGACCCTGGAGGCTCACTCACAGCCCGTATCCTGATGCTTGGGTTTTCATGGCTTTGCACCCTTCCTCATCTCAACAACCTCTTGGTTATTGGTTAGTGTCCATTCTCAGTGGAATGGCTGCATGTCTGTCAGTGGCCACATAGTTAGGGCTCTGAGAACTTTCCTGGAGCTTATGTGTCAGCGATGACTCCAATTTCTGCTCTCAGCATATGCCTTATGGTCTATAAGTGAGAAGCAGTGGTTTCCATGAAACTAGCTCTTAAGCTTAGATTCAAGCTAATATTTTGTGTGTATGAGTAGGGTTTTTTTTCTTCAATTTTGTTGCCCTTTCAAAATATTCCTTTTTTCGTGGCTCTCAAGCAAAGAATAAAATAACCATGCATCCAAACCACTCCTATCCCTATAGAAAATTCCTTTTCAGTACATTTGAAGCTCTTTTTTTGTTGTTACATTAGCCCTGAGGTTCCGGGCTTTTGAAATTTTCTTTATAGGAAAGCGTATTAAGAGTAAGGTGAATATCTCAGTATTTTGAGAATGAGTGGAGTGGTAGAAAGCTGCCCAGTGACTCTGAGAAATTATTTCAGTGCTATGTGAAGTTTTCTTACAATAAAATGAAACTGTATTTGATGTTATTATTGTATGATCTCACTAATATGTGGAATCATTTTTTTTAAATCAAATATATGGAGATGGAGAATAGCGTTACAGGGTGGGGTGAGACAATAAGGAGATGTAGGTCAAAGGATACAAAGGAGCAGATATGTAGGGTGAGCAATTCTAGAGAGCTAATGTATAATGTAGGGACTGTTAATAATATTGTATTAGCTGGGCGTGGTGGCACACGCATGTAATCCCAGTACTTGGGAGGCTGAGATAGTAGAATTGCAGGTTCGAGGACAGTCTCAGCAATTTAGCGAGACTC
Organism: Glis glis; assembly: GCA_004027185.1. Taxonomy (NCBI): domain Eukaryota; kingdom Metazoa; phylum Chordata; class Mammalia; order Rodentia; family Gliridae; genus Glis; species Glis glis. Next base: position 54,220 of record PVJS01002755.1, read on the forward strand.
TCAGGCTCCTAGCAAGATTCTATTTCAAAACAAAAACTAAAAAGGGCTGGGGGTGTAGCTTGGAGGTAGAATGCCTCTGAGTTCAACCTCTAGTGCTAATGATAATAATAATAATAATAATAATAATAATAATATTGTATTATGTTCAGGATTTTTGCTAAATTAGATTTTAGCTACATATAAAAATGGATAACTACATGAGATAATGTATATGTTGATCAACTTCACTATAGTAGCCATTTTGCTATTGATATGTATCTTGTAACATTATGTTATAAATCTTAAATATATCCAATAAAATGTGTGTGTGTGTGTATGTGCATAGATCCACCCCAGCTCTAGCATTTGTAACTCAAGACTTTGCGTGTTAGAAATTAGACAACTGAGTCTTTAAGAATAGATATTCCCTTTCACATCCCACCTTATTGATTTTTCTCCTGGTGCCTCTTCAAACTCCATGCTGGGGCCACCAGTTCAAAAAGGAGCATGCCAGATGAAGTCAGCCTTGTCCCTGCTAATTGGTGTCTTACATAGATAAATTATCTAGTTATCAGGTGTCTCTTCGTGACAACATAGCGTCAAGAGCATTCCTTAGGAATGCTTAGAGAATGTATTTTTATACTCACAGATTTTTTTTTTAGGATGAACTATCAAGCTTTTGAGGGACAGGAGCTGATTTCAGAAATTCATCCTTCACTCCTGGCATGATGGTAGGATTTCTATCTTTGTCTTATTCTATAAAATGATGAATTCTTGTATGATGACTCAAAGGTCTGTGTAAAATGCCTTTGTGGACTTTAGCACAAAGGCCCTGTTATCTTCCCCTTTGTAGTTCAGAAGCCTAAAGTTTTGGGGAGTCCCACTGCGTCCCAGAGCATGTGTCAGAGGTCACTGCCGAGCTACCCTCAGGTTGTGCTGGTGAATGTTACTGATGGTCCTGAGCTCCCACTCACTTGGAGACTGTGGCTCTATGGTTCAGATTGTGCAAATAAGGCTTCAATGATGTTGATGAGGACTTCAACACCCAAGTATATTTGCTTTATATTCTGTTTCCTTGTCAGAAAATATGCTGTGCAGAACAGCTCGATGGAGTTTCATTTAAACTTCCTTAACTTTACTAGCAGCATTTTTATTTCATATTTAACCTACTTACTCCCTCCCCCCCTTATTTTTTCAGTAAACAAATATAGTTCCTTCTGTTGAGGCGAGGATTTGGGAGGAGTTTCAGGAAAATTATTCTTCACATTTTAGAGGTTGTTTGTAATAACTTTGCTTATGCTATAAAAATGTTAATAGCATTTGAAGAATAAAAACTCCATAATAATTGCCCATCTATAAGCAGAGTCTTATGGTTTTAGCTGCAATCTATGGTCCCGAGTGGGGAAAGAGTAACATAATACCTTCTATTTATGCATGGTTTATGAACTGATTTGCACAAGGGGCTTTGTATTTCTAAAAATGCATCTCACTTTGTATGCATTTTAACCATTTAATATTTGATTTGCCAAGAGGGCAAAATTTTGTTTTTAAAATGCAGCAATATGACCTTAAAATATATTTGTATATATTCCATTAAGTTAATCTTAAAGGAGTTTTGAAAGATGACTTTGTAAGATCAGGCTCCAACTATAGGTCCTCAGGCATTTTAGTAATCCGTGTAGCTCAATTTCTACTTCTCTTGCTCACATAAGTCATAATAAGAGTAACAAAGAATTTCCTTAATGAATTGGTTGAATATAGTGTATATAGCATTGAAGAATGTTTCCAATTCTAAAATTTGGAAGGATGGTGTTTAAAGGCTCTGTAGTTAGTTATCTCAACAGGTGGTAGCTGGTAATTGATAATTATATTTAAAGTATGTGCATTCATTGTGGTTGGTAGTAATATAGCATTTTTATCCACAGATCTTAAAGCATGTGTGAATAAATATGCATTATTTCCCTATTTTAAATAGCCAGAGACTCACTGAACGTTAATTAGATATAAGCAGACAGAGAAATTTCATGTCCCCTGCTTGCTTGGAGCTACTAAAAAAAAATTTCTCAGAAACTGGGATAAAGAACACAATGTACCTGATCTTGAAATAACTACTGTTCAGGGGCATGGTTCCAGGTCCAAGTGAAGCCTGTGGAGACAGAATGCCCGGGCACACATCTTCCCCACACTCCTCACACCTAGGCCCACAAGACATTCTAATAATTCTAAGTTTAAGAGGCCTCGGTAATAATTCTTCTGAATCTTTGCTACCTCAAGGTTGACCAAAGATAGGGAGGTGACAATATTTTTCCACCCTTCATAGGACTTCCTTTCAAACCCTGGTGGACCTCTTGATTAGGAATATATTGGCTCCCCACTATGTGGAAAGCTCTGTTCTAGGTGCTTGCAATAGAGCAGTGACCGAAACAGTCACTGCTGTACTGGAACTGGCGTTCCTGGAAGGAACGATGATCCATGCTGCGCTTCCTCCTACTCATAGCTTGAACCTGCCCATCTCACCCATCCTGCACAAAGAAGGGTGTCCCGCCTTCTTTAGAAAAGACTTTCCCATCTTGCATATCCCCATCAGACAGGGAAGTATTTCTGAGCTTTATTTTCCATAGTTTGTATTATTTTAATTTTTAAAAGCTGTGTTATAAAAAATAGCTATACCAAACATGATATATATACACCCTTCTACCTCCTGCTCTTCCATAATGACAACAGATGAAGAGGCAGATTTCCCAGCAAAGGGTGGGTAGAATCCTGCTTTATGATTCCCATGATGTCTTTCCTGGACCAGGCCTGAGGGTCTCTAGTGCGCAGTGGCTCCCAGCCCGGGCTCATTCTGTTTGGTATTGGAGGGAGGAGAACGGTGACTACCAGGGACTCCTTGGTTGTACGGTCAGAAGAGCTCCTGAAGACTTTCCTGTTATTCTTGTTATACGTCTTTCTTTCCAGAAGATTCCAGAAATGCCTTTCTGATATCAATCCCTCAACCTCTGTCCTCTTCTTTGTTCTCTCAATATCGGTTTCCACTCACTGAATGTATGATTCTCTAGACCATTGTCCAAAATGCCTGACTCTTTTTGCTCAAGTTCTTCCTGGACTAGAAAGTGTTGGTCTTGGGCGGGAGATGGGTCAAATCAACTTTGATTTCCAACTGAGTCAACCAAGGGGTAGAGGAGGAAAGCATAGGGTAGTTATCTTTGGGCCCATAACCTCTTCTAACATTCATAGTATATCTATTTTTAAATTTGAATCAGCCCAACCTTATGGTGGGTTTTGCTTGAGCACATTAAACTCTGTACCTCTGTGTCCATTTGCTCAGGTTTATGTTTCACGGGCAGCTGCTTACAACCTTAAAAGGTGGAAAGAAGGCTGGCAAGCAACAGCAGGAGGTTCTGGCCGAAGGGTGATGCCCAGGGCAGGAATGTTCCTGCCTCTTGCTCCATGAGGACCTCTCAGCTGTTTCAGGAGTGGCTCTTCTCCTAGAATAGCAGTAACATGCAGCAGATGGTTGCCAACAACCTTGTGCTCTTTGTACCAAGCTGGCTCCACAACAGCTGGTATGCTTGCACATCACTGGCATTCCAGGCCTCCCATGCACGGGGCTTGGGCATCAGCAGACTCCCAAAGAGTTAGTGAGTGATATGCAGCTTCTTCCAACTATTTCTAGAGATCGAGGTATGAGAAGGAAAGAAAATAATAGCTGGAAAGCACCTTAGATTAAATTGGCCAGGGTCCTGCCAGCTTTGCATATTTTTTGTGTGTGTGCCTGTGATACGCATGCAAAATCATTTGCCTAAACTTCCCACTAGTGAAAGGTACAATTAAACACTCCCAATTCAGGATTCTCATTCCCCCACACTACAGGTGTCTCCAGCTGTTTTGTTTTCCTTAATTGGAGATTTTGGAAAAATTAATTGTTGATAGGTAATAAATAAATGTCCATTCAGGGAGTTGGCTTTTGGCTGAAATGGCTTAGAATTTCACTTTTATCCAGGCACGGTAGCTCTCGCCTCTCCCTGGGCCCAAGTGTTGATCCTGGGACCAGTCTCTTCCTTCAGTGCAGACTGAGCACAATTAGGGAGAAAACATAGTTAAGAAGAACAGTGGCACTTGTCACCAGAATTTATAGGCACTTAGCAAAATGTCTACTGTGTACCAATTATACGCACTCTCAGAAACTGTTGATTTCCAGTCACTAGAGACATATGTAGTCTCAGAAGTGTATAGGAGAAGGATCTTCAGAGGGAGGAGTGTCCCTTATCATCTCCTCCCAATCATCCTCCTGAGTCATAAGCATCTCCAGAAACTGCTACCAGGGACCCAGAGCCTGAGGCATCCCCACTTTTACTGCTTAGCAAAACGGGAGACGAGCCCCAGGTAGTGAGGGAAGTCCCTGATGCCTCCCACTAGTTTTTCAGCAGAAGAAAATGTGAGGCCTTGGAAGGAAGCCTGGATACACGATCCCACAGTGACACTGCTCTGTACACGGTGGGCTCCCGGCTCCAGTCAAGCAACACTCCACGTGCATCATGGGTTAATTTGGCTGGGGAAGCTGACCACCACGTATGCTAGAATTTCAGTGGGAAAAGCACATTCCAAATTCCTACGTGACTGCCTCGAAAACAAATTTCTGAAATACAACCTGTTCATAAGTTGTGGACCGCCTGTATTTAATACTTTCTTGGCAGTACGATGCACTTTCAAATTTTTATGCTTCGTATGGGAAGGGACATTCTGGAAACTGTTTAAAATTCACCAAAGTTTGGATTCTTTCTCTAGCATTTATTTCATTATTCTTTGGCTGGGTATTTGACACGTGATTGGGTCACCAATATAGTTTATTTCTGAGCAGATATTCCCCGCTCTCCTCCCAACTTAGCAAGATGGTTTTGGGTCACTTTTTTACCTAAGGACTGTATCCTAGATGACAAGATGTCTCTAGTATTTCACTTGAGCAAACAAGGATTGCTTTTGGAAGGACAATTTTCTTCCCTGCAGGAGAAGCCTGTAGATATGCAGTGCTGGTAGAAATTCCCCAGATTCTTTTAGATGTAGATACAGGCTTTTGCTCCAATTTCATGGGATGGTTTATCTTGGTTAAGTCACTCTTCATACGTGTTCCAGCTTCCCCAGCATTCCAGGCTTCTGGTTTTGTTATCACTGCATTTCGCTTTGAATGCGGGGTATTATGACATAGGTGGCTGGTTTTTTTCTGAGCTCGAAGAGGTGTAGAGAGCTGGTCTAGGACATTAGGATCTCCGACAAATTCAAGAACCTCCAAGTTCACTGGGCAAGCCTGCCTCCTCCCCTGCACCTGCCAGTTCTCTCTGCATTAACCGTCCTTGGACTTCCCAGTTCAGTCTCCCCAGCCTCAGGAGGCAAGAATGCAGGTTCCCTACCCTCAGGCATGTCCACCTAGAGCTAGTGGCTCTCCTTTTCTGAAGAATAACCCACAGAGCATAGTTCTCTCCATAACCACAGGGCTGCCTTCCTGCTGCCATCTATTTACCTATTGGGAGGTTAATTTGGCAAGAACATCCACTCATTCTTTCCACCAACAAGCCTGCTATGTGCCTGTTTACTTACTGTTAAACACGGGAATTAGAAATATAAGTGGATAAGCTAGGTGTGGTGGCGCATGCTTGTAATCCCAGTACTTGGGAGGCTGAGACAGGAGGATCGGGATTTGCGGCCAGCCTCAGCTACTTAGTGAGGCCCTGTTTAAAAATAAAGAATAAAAAATAGGGCTGGGGGTGTAGCTTGGAGGTAGAATGCCCCTGGATTCAATCCCCAGTACCACTAAAAAAAAGAAAGAAACATAAATGGAGCTGGGCTTGGTGGCGCATGGCGCATGCCTGTAATCCCAGTATTAGGGAAGTTGAGATAGGAGGATCACAAGTTTGAGGCTAGCCTCAGCAATTTAGTGAGACCCTGTTTCAAAATAAAAAATACTAACATAAGGCTTGAGGGGGTGTAGCTCAGTGGTAGGGGGCCCCTGGGTTCAGTCCCCAGTACCAATATATATATATATAATACAGCCTTTGTTCTGAAGAAAATGTGAATGAGACAGGCACAGAAAGATTTATAGTACAATCTCATAAGTGTACTGATAGAAATACACAAAGTGTTGGGAAGGAAGAAGGGGTAGGTAAGACTTGCCGGAAGAAGTCACATTAGCCTGGGCTGCATCTTGCAGGATGCACAGACAACAGGCCCAGGAAGAATATTCCAGGCCAAGAGGTCACTGTGAGCACAGCAGAGAGTCAGGCAGGGTGCCGGTGTGCACAGCAGCGGGCACATTTCTCTTACTAACACATAAAACTTCTCCTGAGTCCTTCTTCCCACCCCAGCACCTCAGGATCTCACTGGATCTTAGCAGCCTCATTTTCCAGGTAACCCTGGGGCAACTACTGTATTTGTTGGCACAACTGACACCTGTGCATGTTATAGCTCTAAACCGCCTCTGGGGCATAGTAATGGTTTAAGATTGAAAGCATATGGGCATTTATAGGAAAACATATTAGTAAGTTAAAAACGTTCTCTATGTCCGTGATCTCAAAGATCTCAAAATCTATGTGGTTAGGCATGGTTCTTATGTGACCATGACCTTATGGGCCTCACAGTGGCAGTCTACCTTCCTAGGTGGTGGTTCTTCAGGAAGACTGAAGTATGCAAATTTCACTGTTAATGGAGAGAGGTGTTGTGTACTCCTGTGTGCACAATTCTCAATACTCAGCATTCTGTGGTTTCTGAAGAGTAAAAGAACCGGCCTCAGTATGTACCAGTGTTTGAGGTAGGAATAGCAGAGAGCAAACAGCAAACTGCAGAGAGAAGGTGGCTACTCTGGAACTACAACAACAACACACACACACGTACACACACATCATCATCATCTCTCTGGGCAAATGTAATTACTCCAATGAAGTACACAGGCCCTAGCGCTAGGAGGGAGAATGAAGGTTTATCTGTGCTTTCATTCATTCAGCATGTTTATTGAGATATAAAGGAAGAAAAAATAAACCTGAACCCTGTCCTTACTATGCCTACAGTTTTGTGGGAGAGATTAGGTACTAATTAGATGATTGTAAATGTCATGGATATTTCAGATAAAGAGTAATGGTGGAAATGGTAACCTGGGGTCTTAACCTGAAGGTTAAGTCTTGGACTTCCAGGAAGACCTCAGTGACTGATACAGAGCAACACATGAGAGATGAAGAGGGAAACGGGTGGTAAGAAACATGTCTAGCAAAAGGGAGATAGGGTCAGGCATGGTGGCAACATGCCTGTAATCCCAGTACTTGGGATGCTGAGACAGGAGGATTGCAGGTTCTGTGACAGCTTCAGTAACATAGTGAGGACCTCAGAAACTTAGTGAGAACCTGTTTCAAAATAAAATAGGGCTGGGGGTGTAGCTCAGAGGTAGAATATCCCTGGGTTCAATTCCCAGTCCCTGTTCCACAAAAAGGAAATAAGGGAGACAAGATCCTACATGAGGTAGGGGAGAAGGTGATAAGGGCTAACTCCTGGGCCGTTCCACTCAATGAGCCATTCAGGAAGGAATTGTTGAACAACTCCTGTGTGCGAGCACAGCTCTAGGCACTGAGGATGGAGCAGTGAACAAGAGTCTAGCAAATTCCCTATCCTCCTGGAGCTTACTTTTTAGGGGAAGTTTATCTCATGGGCAAAAAGAAGCATTGAAGGGTTTGATCCAGGCAAGTGACAATCAAATTTGCATTTTCCTTGTGTTAATAAATCTGAGGGAGAGATTGTTTGTGAGAATAGTGAAGAAAGAACCAACAGCAGAATTCCTTTTAACTCAAGTCTTTAGCCAACTCATAAGCTTCAACATGTTATGTACTGTTTTCTCCAAGAACAAAAATTTACTGGGATTTCATAGCTTTTGTTTAAAGATGCCAAACAAGCAGTGCATAATTATCTAAAGCTTTGCATTTGGTACTGAGCAAGAAGTCGTATTTCTGAAATTAATGCTTCTGGAATATCATGTCTCAGGAATACTTCCTGATGGACAACTTCCTGCAAATATGTTCACAGTTACTCTCATTACTCCTGAATCAGTGCGCTTGATAAGAAATGACAAACTATAATATGTTTGGTTAAATAGACCATCTGCCTATTCATAATATGGACATTAATTCTCATAAACAGTCACTTTGACTATGTGAAGTACTTGATTTCTACATGATAAGTTCATCCATAGGCAATCACTTCTCTTCTGTGTGATTTTTATAAGGGGCCATATAAACTTGGTTTTTTCATGTCGATTTTAAATAGCTTAATGCGAAATCTATATGTAAAATGTTTATATGATAAATAATTTATATGTGAAGATATTTCAGCAAGGTCATTCTAGTATGTGACGTAAGAAAAAAAATGTTTTTATGAGGTAAAACATAGAGTCCAGAAGAATATGAATTTTTAAAAGACAATCATAGGCACCAAAACATGAAGCAATAAATTTTAACAGTCTTGAATCAAGTGGCCACAAGGCCCACTGCATTTGCTCTGTATTCTGTATACACCATTAAATCTTGTGGACCCTTGTAGCATCTGTTAGCCAAAACTCATTTTAATTTTTTTTTTTTTTTGTACTGGGGATTGAACCCAGGGACATTTTGCCTCTGAGCTACACCTCCAGCCCTTTTCATTTTTTTTTGTTTTGAAACAGGGTCTCACTAAGTTGTTGAGGCTGTCCTCAAACCTGCAGTCCTCCTCTCTCACCCTCCCAAGTACTGGGATTACAGGAATGCACCACCACACCCAGCTCAAAACTCATTTTGAATTCAGGGTTTTTTGGATTTAGAATAGTAATATGGTGGATTAATGGTTTATTATATAATACAATTAACAAAGTCCAAGGCTGTACCTGGCAATTAACCATGTTAACATTTCTTCCATAAAACTCATGAATATTCAAAATTTTTTTTTTGCAATACTAGGGATGGAACCCAGGGGCATTCTACCTCTGAGCTACACCCCCAGCCCTATTTTTATTCTTTAATTTGAAACAGGGTCTCACTAAGTTGCAGAGGGCCTCACTAAGTAGCTGAGGCTGGCTGAGAAACTTTGATCCTCCTGTCCCAGCCTCCCTAGTACTGGGATTACAAGCATGCGCCACTACACCTGGCTCATGAATATTCAAATTTAAAGATATGAAGTATATAAGTCAGTACAGTTTTGTCATCCGACAAGTTTTGTTGCCCAGTAAGTTCTCTTCATTCTGTTTTCATAGCTTTCTGCTTTTTAGGTTTTACACTAAAAATAAGAGATTGTGTACCTGTAATAGAACCCCGAAGGAATTCTGGAAAATTCTCAAGTCTGGCCTATGGCATTCAGACCAAGAAAAGACAAATACGTCTGGAAATACTAGTCACCATAATAGGAATATATGAGTTTCTTTTGTTTTCCATACAGTATGACTATAGGTGGCTTGGTTAATGGTGGTACTTTTCAATAAGGCAGGGAGGGAAATGAATAAATGGTAAATGAATGCATGGGTGCAGAAACAATTACAAAGTCTCCAATTTATAAACAATTCCTTTCCTTTCCTTTCTTAGCTGCTTTATCCTTCCAATGCTCATCTAAGATAGATGACCCTGGATCCTTCCCAGCCATAAAAATACTTCCCAAAAGTTTCCTAACAACCGAGTAACAGAGAAAGAATTTTAAGGACTAGAACGGGTCAGGCTCATTCCTTCCTCAAGGACTTTGCAATTACTCTTCTTTGTAACTAGAAAGTTTTCCCCTTTCTCCTTATCATTTTTTCAAGTTTCAAACTCAGAGGGGCCTTCCTTGAGCACTCTAGTCTTACCTCGCTTTATTTCCTTATCACTCTTTGAAATTCTTGAATGTTCTCACTCCCTGTTGGTCTGTATCCCCAAGAGCATGTGTGCTCCATTAGGATAGAAACTTTTTTGGTGTTTATAGAATCCTTTAGGACACAGGATAGTGACAGGCAGGCAACACTCAATAAGTATGGAGTAAATGGATAAATAAATGAATGAAGGTTTCCATTATTGATAATAAAGCCTGGCTTGTGCCTAAAGACTGAATTATCTGTTCATATGTAACTTTAAACTATTGTAACATTAGATAAGGGTAATGAAAATGTTGTAGAAATTATTAAAAGTTTTATAAGTATGGGAGCACAAAAGCCAGGCGTGGTGGCGCACGCCCGTAATCCCAGTAGTCGGGAGGCTGAGACAGGAAGACCACAGGTTCACGGCCAGCCTCAACAACTTAGCGAGGCCCTCAGCAACTTAGTAAGAACCTGTTTCAAAATAAAAAATACGGCTGACTAGGGTAGCTCAGAGTTAGAATGCCCCTGAGTTCAATCTCTAGTACCAAAAATAAAATAAAATAAAAGTGAGCTCAAGTCATCTTTCTCCCCCTCTTATTATTCACTAACCTACTCTAGTGACTTTTATACTAACATATGAGTCTATGTCAGAAGCAAGCAAGAGAAAGGCAGAGATAAAAGACTGAAATCATCATTTTTATAGCTCTTTCTTCTATATAAATGTTCTGTCTCTCTCCATGGACACACATATACATTTATGTATATATTTTTCTCTATGAGGATATTCTAAGATATGTGCCACTTTAAAATTTTTATTATAGCTCTATGTAATAGTAATAAGCATGTAATTAACATCCTATTTATTGAATTCTTTCCATTATTAGTGAATTATATTTTGTTTCTAAGAATTGGCAAAATGCTTCTTATAACAATCCCATTTACATTTAGTATGTTGCAAAAACTTTGACATGGCACACAGATAAGTGGCTTCCTCCAGAGTTAAATTTATCTTGCAGGAAAAAATATTTATTTTATGGTGTTTTCTCCTTGAAAGGGATCTAGTTGAAAATTAGATTGAAAAGATTTCAAACCAAATAGAGGCAGATACAAGGAAGAAAGAAAATAACATTGCTGATACTTCCAATGAAACAAGGAGGGAGGACAATAATATCTAATTTTTGTTGCTTAAAGTAATATTATACCCCAAATAATCATGAAAAGGCCTTAGCGAGAAAACACAAAAAACATTATACCTATCAGATTTAAACAAGAACCAAAAATGGATGAATAATTTGTTATTTTCAAAATGGGAAAATAAGGTAATTAATTTCAGATTACTTGACACGTTTTGGCTTCCTAAAATTAAACTTCTCAGTGAAATAGGTTCAGGAAGAAATTTTACAAAACAACATTAATTAAAATGGTTGGGGAAAACAGTGCTGTAATAACAGTTGCAGATTAATGAAACTGAATAAAAGTAGAGTAGCATTTCTTGCCTTGCTGAAACTGCAGTGAGGAGATTTCTGTGAAGGAAAAAGAAAATGAACTTTGACCCTTGCTTTAAATTCCCTATTTATCAATTCAAGACCCTGATCAACCATAGCCACCAAGATATTCTGAAGCAAGAATGCCTCCTGTACAATCCATCACTGCCTCCGAGTTTGGGAGCTAGAAATGAGCCTGCTTGTCCCTGTCCTGTGTGTCCTATCAACAGAGATGCCAGAAAGTGACTATGGAAGCAGGAGAAAAATATGTTCATGAGAAACACAGGCCCATGCTTACCACATTCTTTAAATATTTTCTCCTGGCTATCGTCATAACCTCTGTCTTATCTGGATTAATCCTTTTTCTGGTTTGCTTTGATCCCAGACCCCTGTTAGGCCCTTCAGATGCTGAATAAATTGTGAAACTGTGGTGTCAGGATTAGAGATAAAAGGGGAGATGTAGACCATGTGTCATCGGCATGCTGATCTCAGGGCGAAAATGCCTCCGCTTTTCTTCAAATTATCCCATGTGGTCTGTGAACAGGTGGGTGCTTGCCATCAGATCCTAGCAATTCCCCCTGGATGGCCTGGCCTGGAGCTTGGGGAAGCAGGGAAGGGCAGGACCTAGCAGGTGTTCTTCCATTGGGACACTCCCCATGGGAGCAGCGTCAGGGGGTCTCCTTTTCCACTCACAGAGCCTCAGTGGAGGTACAGTAAGTGCCTCTTATAGGATGCAGTTCGGGAAGCCACTAGCTTGCCTCTTTGTTGTATGATTACCATATTTCATGGCTTTGAAACCAGACCTCTTTATGTCCCCTCGGATCTGGCCTGTGAGCCCTGTGGCAGGATGGTGTCTTCACTCTTTCCTACTATTGTTCTAAACGGCCTTCATGCGCCATTTCCTCCTTTGTTGAAGCTCACTTTCCATCATCACCTGTCAACCTCAAGATCATTTCCTTGCACCTTTAAGACTTTGGGGATCTGGTTGCAGATTTTCTTTTCACATGGTTCTCTTAATTTGCCCCCACTGTTGGTAGTCAAACTGAAATCTCATCCTTGGAGAGTTGGAATTTTCATGAAATAGTGATGACTTCATTCTGATTAATTACTGGCTTCCCTGTGTTCAGCTCATATTAGGCACTCAATAAATATTCATTGAAATTAATTAATATCTCAGTAGTTTGATAAGAAACATGTCAGGTGGACTGTGTGGTGGGGAGAATTCCATGAGTTCAACTTCATATATGTTGAGTTTGAGATGTCTTCCAAATACCCAAGAATATTTGTCATGTAGGCCTTTAGATGGGTCTGGAGCGTGACAAAGTCTGAACAAAGGATAAGTCTCTGAATCATCTGCTCAGGGGTGGGAATAGAGGGCACAGATAAGAGAGCCCAGAGTAAGAGGCAAAGAGGATGAGAAAAGGAGACTGTCAAGTCTACAGGAACTAGAATGCTGGGGAGGACAAGACAAATCTGAAAAAGAGACTGAGAAAAAGTAGGCAAAAATGTAATGGACAAGCCTGGGTAGTGTTGGGACATGGGAACAACAGAAAAGAGTGGCTCAAGATGTTGGAAATGGTGCAGACACCTAAAATACTGTTAATTAATTCAGCAAGTCCTGGTTCCTTATATAGGAGATAAAGTTGATACAGTCAAAGACTGCATACCAACCTTTTGGTGAAAGACAGACTGTACAGATGGCGGTGGTCTCATCAGATTGTATCACCTGGTAACATCATCACCATCTTAGTTTGTTCGAGTATACTCTATAATGTTCACACAGGGACAGTGTCACCCAATGACACTTTTCTCAAAATATACCCCTGTCATTAAGTAACCATATTGACCATATTCACATCAGCAAAACAATTTGAAATACATGCCTGTTGACTTCAAAATGCTGTTTTTCTTTTTACAACTGAAGTTCCAGTACTTAGGTAAGGAGATGAGAGAAAGGCAGGCCACCCAAGGGTGATTGTCTTCTCCAAGTGCAAGCTAAAGACTTTTTCATGAATGAAATCACTTGCCTTTTCTATTATAGCGTACAGCCAAAGGTAATATGTGGTGGCCCAAAACAATCAAAAAATAATTTTAATTGGTTTGCTTTGGACTGACTTGAAACAGTTATTATCTTAACCAATGAAATTGTTTGAACCAGCTGTACATATTGGAACAATTCACAGATACTCATTATAAGGGTTTTATTGGAACTGAGACAGCATGCAAATCACTGTCTTTTATATCCAAATGCATTGATTTACATGGTCTCCAAGTTAGTTAATGTTATATTTGCTTCCCATATTGTGATTGTAAAATGTGTAAGCTTTGATGATTGGCCTTGCTCCTAAATCAATGGAGAAAAGGATAGGAAGAGGGAGGCGTGGTCTCCTGGAATTCTCAATTCACAAGTTCCTCCCCCTAGTGGTCCAGGAACTCCTTGGCATCTGTCATGGATATATGAGATACTCATGGTAGATAATGTAAGGAGAGAAACCAAATTTTCGTGCAACCTAATATTCCTATTTAGGAAACCTTTACAACTTCACAATTTTCTGAGAGGTTGCAAATATCACTTTACATCCCACATTAATATATCTTCATGCAAATCAAGTCACATTGAACTTTATTAACTATGCTCGATGTTATTTACGTTCTAATTAAACTAATGAGCATCTTGCATTTCTTCACAAAATTATATTTTTTAAATCTTTTTATTTTAGTGCCTACATTCTACAATCAATGAATGCCTTTCATCCCCTTAAATGATATGATGCTTTCGCATCTTTGGGGAAAGAAGCAACAGCTTCAGAACCATTAAAAAAATAGCCAGGGACTCTTATACTTGGCTATTGTGTGTTTAATGAGCAGAAGTAAATTGCTGTGGGAATACTGACAGGCCATGGCATGCTGAAGTCATTCTCTTTTTGCCCAGGAAAGGGTCATTGGATGAGTTTACTTAATCTGTGGCCTTTATTCCTCAAGACTGTTTGAAGGCACCAGGCGCAATTGTTTCCAGCAGCAAGTTCTCTTCAGAGAGTAAGCCCTAGCAACCTGGCTCTGTCTCCTGTGATGTAGGATCCTCCAGCTTCATTCAGAAAAGTGAAAAAGCAAGTGGAAAGGAATTTATCTGATCTTCATTTCTTTGTTGTTGTTGTTTGTTTGTGTCACATATTGCTTTTCAGGTGGTCCCAAGAGTAAATCACATATTCCTATTGAAGTTGTAAATTTTGTTTTGATTTTCCATTCCCTTTCCAGCATGCAGTACTTTTCTTTAAATTCTGTCACAGCTCCTAAATGAAGGCGATGCAGTGGCCCAATTTATTTCTCTGTTTAGCAACTGTGTTTTTTTTTTGAACTGTGGCAATCCAGATGTTATTTAGACTCTATCGATTAATGTGATGGCCATAGTCCCTGCTAGAAGCTGTTGGAACCAGGTATCCCAGTATGTTAAAATGTGACACAGTCACAAAACTGAAAACTCACTCCAATCTAGGGCTAGCCATGCATGAGAGAAAGGGAGTAAGAAGTGACTGTTGTGATAGCAACACAGCACCTTGCTTTAAGATTCTGAACTAGTTTCTTAATTTTGCCATCACTGATCAATAAAACTAGTAGATGATAACTGTCCTCGTTGATTTTATAGATTCATGATACTTAATAAATGTAAAAATATTTGGAAAGGCAATTCTAATTTTCATTAGATACTAATATAACATTTTATTGGAAGGAGCTACTAGAATCTGGATACTCAATGCATAGTTGCCGGTGATTCTTTTCCTTGTATGCACTCCCTGGTTCTACAAGGCCCAGCAAATATCATAAGAGCCAATTTGTCTCTTATGTTGAATAGACAGATGCAGTAACAGCCATAGCAGAGGGCAGCGCCTCATGGTATGCACTTTCCTAAGTGGCCTAGAAGTTGTCATGTTGACACAATGTCCATCATCTAGGTAGCTATTGATTATTATTATCTAGCTAAGTATTTAACCCCAGGTCATCAGCTGGGTTTACTACTGCTGCCAGTAGCCCCCAAGGCCTAGGGGGAGAAATAATTAGAAATATAGACACAACTTTCTTTTATTAAAGGTATAGAAACATAAAGAAGAAAATAACGCAGTGCTTATAAATCTGACTCATGTAATTGCTGCCATAACCCCCAACATTTTAGATATAAAATAAACACAATACAAGTCTAGCTTGTGAAAGAGTACATGAGGTGGAAATGTGTTCGCTTTCTAAGGCTTATATGGTGTGGGTGTCAAAGTCATTGTTGGCAGAAAGTAGGTAAGATAAAAGCCTTCAATGTGAAAATCAGAATGGAGCTGGAATTAGTGGACTGAATCCAACAATTCCAGCCCTCTAAGATTCAGTAGCATAGTCACATCACTTACGAATGAATCCCATCCAGTTGTGAAAAGGACATGGTTTTATTGACCTTGGATAAATGTGGTATGACTGTTAGAAAAGCTTATGCAATCTTACCTGTATTAATAAAATATAATGATGGCATGAATCCACATGAGGTCCAGAACAGACACGGTGCCATCCCTTCCTTTTATCATGCACTGGACTAGGCTCAGGAGGTAAAGGGATGAACTTATTTTCTAGGAAGGGAGCTGGGTGTGGTCCTGACAGATGCCACCCTGAGGAGGTGATGTATACATCAAAGCTTGAAGGATGAGAAGGAACAGGCTGTGTGAGAAGTTGGGAGAAGACACAGAAATGAGCAAATGTAGAGACTTGGAGGTTTAAAAATGATGTTTTCAAAGACCAGAAAAGTATCAGTGTAGCTAGAATCTTATGAACAAGGAAAAAATAGTTAGGACTTTGGAAAGAGAAGATGGTGCATTTCACTGTGTGTTGGACAGGCCTGGAGTGCTTCAGCCAGAAACTGACAGAGATGAACACAAAAATGGTGATGGCTTAAAACAAAACAAAATGGACTTGGAAGCCAGGTCAGGTGGTGCACACCTATAATACCAGTACCTGGGAAACTGAGACAGGAGGATTGTAGGTTCGAGGCCAGCCTCAGCAAGTTAGTGAGACCCTCAGAAACTTAATGAGACCCTGTTTCAAAAAAGAAAATAAGCCTGGAGATGTAGCTCAAAGGTAGAATGCCCCTGGGTTCAATCCTTAGTACTACATCAAAACAAAACAAAACATGGAATTTGAGATGGTTATCTTGAGAAGAGGAGAATTTGGGGAAAAGAGCCATGGTAAATATTTGAAAAATATTCTATTAGAAGAGCTCAGTGGCTATGCAGAGGGGCCCTCAGGCTGTTGATGGGGGCCACAGTAAGGCTGAGTTCACACTACTTAGAAGAAAGAGCTTTAACCATTGACCTAATTCGAAAATGGAGCCAGCTGCTTCCCAAAGCTGGAAGTTTCTAGTCAGGAAAGGTGGTTAAGCAAGGCTGGACAACAATTCAATTTTAAGAGTTTTAGGGCCAGTGACTATGTTTTATGTATGTGTTATCACTCTAGTATAGTACCTGGCAATGTTTACTAAAATAATGAACAAAATTCAATAGTAATTTGACCAAGGTTTGACCAATCAGATGATCTCTAAGAACATACCTAATTCTAGGATTTTATAACTCTGTGATATGAGTAAAAGCAGAATTATTTTCAATGCTTAAAAATTTATTTG
This sequence comes from Glis glis, assembly GCA_004027185.1. NCBI lineage: Eukaryota > Metazoa > Chordata > Mammalia > Rodentia > Gliridae > Glis > Glis glis. The sequence goes on from PVJS01002755.1 coordinate 71,159, forward strand.
GAAGCCGGGCATGGTGGCGCACGCTTGTAATCCCAGTACTTTGGGAGGCGGAGACCGGAGGATCCGGGTTCGCGGCCAGCCTCAGCTCTCTCTCTCTCTCTCTCTCTCCCTGTCTCTCTCTGTCTCTCTCTCTCTACCTAGTGAGGCCCTATGCAACTTCATGAGACCCGGTTTCAAAATAAAGCATAAAAAAATAGGGCTGGGGGTGTAGCACGGAGGTAGAACGCCCCTGGGTTCAATCCCCGGTACCGCAAAAAAAAAAAAATTATTTGGAAAAAATCAATAACTTTGGTGGGAAGTCCTAAAAGTAACTTCTTAAACCATAGTAAATGTGCTGGTGACCTGTAAGCCCTCAAAGCTCCCAATACACACCCTCCTATATTTCCTAAAACACTAAGAATAACACCACAGCTATTTGTTATAACACAGAAAGTATTATTTAAGTTACAGGGGGTTTTCAGATAAATTGGCCTTCAAATTATGGGTTTTGAAAGTTGACCTGAAATTGTATCATTCATAATTACCTTTAGGCTTTTAACCAAACCTAATGAAACAAGTTTCATTATTTTATTCATTATATTTCAGTTAAAATTTGCTTTTAATAGTTACCCAAAAAAGTATAATTTTAATATTCTTAGTCTTAATGTCAAAGGAAAAAAATAAAATTCTCAGACTGGTTTTGTAAATTAGAGTATAAAAATGTTGATATGTCCTCTATTGTATATTGATCAAAGACATTATTGTAGTACATTCTTTAATTTAAAGTAATTCTTCTAAAGTGCAGCACCAATTTTTCTCATCTCTGCTGAGAAGTGATAACATGTGATATTTTTATTTAATATAGATCTAATAAGGTAGATAATTTAAGTAGATAAATATACCCAGTACCTGAAATAAGCTTGTATATATGAAGCTTTGATTCATGAAACTGACTGGGGCTTAATTAGTAAGAATATAATTTTAAAATGGCACCTGTATTGAATAGATCACAAAGGATACCAGTGATGTTCCTTCTTTCATTCAATAAATATTTAGTAGCCTACTATGTGCCAGGCTATGTTTTGGGGCTTAGGATATGACAGTGAACACAACAAAATTCCCTGCTCTTACAGAATTCCTTGCAACCATTAAAGGGCTCCGAGTGTTCATTATAACCATATATACCTTTATAGTAACACAGAGTTTATAGAATACTTTCACAACCACTGTTACCTTTAAGTCCCCACAAACCTTTGTGAAAAAATATAACAGTAATAGTAATGAAACAATAATATAACTGTCATGTGTTGAATGTTTACCATGTGTGCGCCAGCCATTCCTCAAAAACTCTATGTGTATCACCTCCTTTAATTTTCAGAGCCAGTTTGGGAGGTATATATTGAAGATTTAATCTTTCAAAATAGGAACTTAAAAATTTTCTGTTGTCAGAAAAACATTCACATTTGTGAACATTCTCAGCAGTGCACAGGATATTAAACATGGAACAGTTAATTGGTAAGGTTTCCTACATCAACTCCCACTTTATTCTAGTTGGAAGTTTATTTAATGGTGCAATATTTTCAGAGGGATATAATAATCTGTTGTGCAAACATGAGTTTGCTCACATTTGGTTTTCTTAAATATTTAAAGGTCTCTAAAACAGAGCAAGAGATTTCCCCCGAGAGATGGAATCTTTTGCATGGGATCAGCAGAGTTTCTTCTCGATGTTCATTGTCACAGCGATCTTTTCATCAAAAGGGATCAGGGCCTTAATTAAGTGATTACATTTCGAAGTCTGGGTTTCCCAGTTATCAGTTTGGGGAATTGAAAAAGCCCTTCTACTCAGAAAGTCATCCTGGGAAGGCGTCTTTGCCTACTAAAATGGAAGGGTGTGAGGAGAAAATGAAATGACTACGATGCTTTCCCGTAGCAGGTGGGCCTTCTTTTCCAGTATAATTAGAGTTGCTTTTTTACAACTCTGAATTTGAGATATGAAATGAGACGGCTGATTGTTTAGTAATCACTAGAGTTCTATTTTTCCCCTAAGACATAAGTTTTATCTTCTTTAATGGGAGAAATCTGTTTTAGTTCCATGATATATGCTGACAGTTTACAACTTACTAAAGATACTCCCGAACGTTGTTAAAGCTCATACAGTATATACAGTTCTTGGTCAATGTGAATGAGATCTCTGTCAACTACAATGACTGATTTTGTTCATTACAGTAAATTAATTTGAATATCTACATTTGAACTAAAACGTGCCTGCTGATAACGTCACACACCCACACTAGTCGATTGTTCTTAATTATTTAAATATAGACACAACTTTCTTTTATTATGCTCCTTCTAAGTCAAACAAATATGAAGTGCAAAGCTTTTAAGACCTCTAAAATCTCTCCATCAGATGTATACTGCTGTGAAAGTAGAAATTGCTTTCATGGAGATTTGGAAGGGAAAAAAATTTAAATAACGATGTGATTTAGTGTGCAGTTGGCAAATCAGCATACTTAAAATACATGAATATTAAAATAAAGAATGCAATAAACATAACTACTGACTTTCTATTTATCGGGCAACTGACTTTTAAATAAGATTTTTCCCATTAAAATTTCCTTCTAGACCTTCAGAGTCTCTCCCATTGTTATTTTTCCAGATCACTGTTATGTAGGGGTTTATGCTACTCATAGAATTCACCTGCATATTTAAATGGGCATAATTACTATAAAAAGGCTCCGGGATACCTTTGGGCTCGATATTTCAGTTGAGAAATTTTATACATAAAACGACACCTGGCTAATAAAAGGAAGCAAAGTAGCATTTATTCGGTGTCTATTAAGTGCCAGGAGGTTTGCTGTGTGTCTGATTTAATCACACCACAGTCTTCTTCCAATTTGGAACGATACTGCCCTTTGTTTGGCAGACAAGGAAACCCTGGTTCATGTAGGTTAAATGTCTGCCTGTAGTCACAGAATTTGTAGAGCAAAGATTTGGACCCAGATTTCTCTGAATCAAAATGCTTGGCGGTATTTCCTCATCGATACTGCCTGCAGACACAAACTACCTACGGAAAGATAAAGAAAATGTTTTTTTTTTTTCCCAACAGAGCCTTTGATGTCTCTTTGTCATGTCTCAGCGTTTAATACAGGTCTATGGATACCCCTACAACCACTGTCTTCTTCTTGAACCATCCTTCTCAGTAGGATTTCTACCAAGAAGTTAATGGGATGATTTGAAATTTCCCAGACTCCAGGCTAAATAGGCCACTTTTATATGGGAGGCATAATTTGGATATCTTAAACAACTGTTTGCTCAGATAGAATTATTTTGAGATTCTCCTTATAGTATTTGTTTTCTTAAGCTGCCTCTCCTACCCTCCTCACAGTCTTTGGCCTCTCTGAAAAATGAAGCTATCTTCTTGTTAAATGGAATCAAACTTTTTATTGTTAAAGATTAATTGCCATTATATAATCTGTTTTATTTAAACAAAGTTAATAGTTACTAGAGAGATGGAACATGAAGTGACATTTGCCTCTAAAGTAAGATAGTAGATGTCACAAAACCCAGTAAATGGCTTTTAAGAAAAGACCGTTTATAGCATAAGTAAACTTTTCTAAAGAAAACATTTTTATTAAAGTAACAATTCACTTGACCAACTTTAAAACTGATGTGGAAGGGCCAGGAGTGTGCCTGCTTGTAATCCCAGTACTTTGGAGGCTGAGAAAGGAGGACCACAGGTTCAAGACCAGCCTCAGCGACTTAGTAAGGCTCTCAGCAACTTAGTGAGACCCCATGTCAAAATGAAAAATAAAATAGGGCTCAGAGGTACAATGCCCCTGGGTTCAATCCCCAGGATCACACACACACACACACACACACACACACACACACACACACATAGTAGTGGACTTTGGACAGCTCCTTATGACTCTCAGATGACCCCATGAACCTGCCTCTTTCTGCCACATTCTCTTTCTTTTTTTTTAAGGACCTTTTTTTTGTAGTTATTGAAGCTTTAAAACATGATGGGAAGGAAATTCTCATTTAAAAATTTTTGAAAGAGCGTACAATAAGAATATTCCACAAGACTATCAGTCGATTTAAAAGAATGAATTGGAAAGTCACTCTTCCGGTATTTAGCGCTGTTCAAGTACGGATGCCTTGAGGAAGGCTGGAATATTTCTTATCCTTTCACGTCTTTATAAGAAGCAGAAAGCTTTGGTTAACGGAGCAGAATTTCCCTTATTTAGGTAGATGTTACACTGAAAGTAGTAATCCTTTTGAAGTGCAAATTTTTTCATTTAAACATATTAAGCTGGAGGAATTCGGACACATGTAAAAGGCCCTTTTATTTCTTTGGTCATAACCTATTATTTTCTTTAACTTTTGAATTTCAGTTATTATGTGTTTATGTCTTTGGTTTCAGATTTCCAGAAATGTATAGCTAAAACAGTCCTATCAGTAGTGAAGATAATTCGCCAAATATATCCATGCCCATTACTCTGATGAAATATGGGCCAGACTAATATGGTCTACAAAAGGCAGTGAACCAAACACTTTGCATTTGGGAGATATGTTTACAAATAGCGTGTGTACATTTAAATCTGTGCAAGGATGCAGTTTGTCTCTAAGGCAATTCAATCAGTGCTCATTTAACAAAAGACTGAATACTTCTAGGAAATTAGAAACGTTTGCAAATTGGAATGCAGCACAAAGGAGCCAGTTTTTAACCCAAACTTTAGGACTTGTATGTAACTTAAATTTTAGACCTCAGCCAAGTGTGGTGGCACATGCCTGTAATCCCAGTACTTGGGAGGCTGAGACAAGAGGATCGCAGGTTTGCAGCAGTCTCAGCAACTTAGCAAGGCCCTCCACAACTTAGTGAGACCCTATTTCAAAATAAAAAATAAAATAGGGCTGAGGATTTAGTGTGCAAACACACACATATGTGCGCGCACACACACACATTTAAACCTCAATTCGGGTGTCATTCGACAAGGATGACAGCTCTCTGGGACCATGCTGGCTTGCCCCTTCTATGTGTTGGAAATATCCATATCTCTTTTTACTGGGGGGAATCCCCTAGGACAGTTTGAGTGTATTGGAGCTCTAGAAGCCCATCCTCAGCTTGTACCCCCAATGCACAAGCCTCACAAACATTTTCAAGCATTTAATAGAAGAGATTATTTACCATGTTTAGAAAGAAGGCTGATCAGCAATGGAAGAAAGGAGATTATGATTATAGGATCATTAACCCAGGACTTGCTCATGGGTCTACCCCACCTTCTTGTTCAGGCACCTAGCACAGTACTGGAAAAGAAATTACAATCAACACTTTCGGAGAACAATGATATGCTTTTCAGCAGAGATTCTGAGACTCCAGAATTACTTGCATTTGATGGCAGCATCTTTAGCAAGCAGGTCTGGATCCCAGTGAGGGATCAGCACGGGGCTGCACTGAGTCTTGAGGATGGCACTGTGTGTGCGGGTCCCTGGGAGCAGCAGCAGCGGCCACAGGGATTTTTTCCCCCTGGGAGGTTACACGGCTGCCAGAATTGGGCTTCTGTACATGTGGGAGAGAATAGATTCAGAGAATCACACTGATGAAGACTGCTTCTTTCACCACTTCTAAATCCACATTCCTCATTGTTAGCATTTTCCCCCTAAATGACAAGACTGACTACTGCAAAATTGTATTCTAAAAGCACTGACACTGTCAACATGATTTACATTATGATGTGAGACTATAATGCACCAATAAAAGCATATTAAAAATAAATAAATGAAAGCGTTGAGTGTATTTAACCCTGTACTATACCATATCTTGACTTTCATGACTCTTTCATGCAGGTCTTCTTCTCTGTTCTTTGGACTTCGTTTTATTATTTAATTTTTCCCATTCAAAGACCTGCATTTCTGTGTTCCTGCTAAGGGCACACTGAGCATTGTGGGACTTTCTCTCCAGGGTCCTACCACCCTGCATTAATCACTTGGACCTACATGTAGGTTCTAGCTATCAGGAAAATAATGGAGAAACCAGTGTTCTTTCCTTTTAGGGATTCTCGGGTTGTTCTGATAATTCTAAATTATTTCAACCCAAAAATTATAAGAATAAAATGCATGAGATAATTGTCTTTTTCCCCTTTGGCCATAGCTATAACGAAGAATGGATCAAATTAGAATATATTATGGGCTCCATTTCAGCCTGTCTGAAGTGTGGTGCTATTTCTGCAAAAGGTGTGAGTGGCAAATGATATACTAAGGAACAATTTAATAATTTGAAGACTTTTCTTCTGAACTAACAACACTACCCAATCTTCTGTTAAAGCTGATGATCACACCATATATAATAGCAGAAAAAAATTTTCAGTATATATTGCTGCTTTATCCTACAGATACAACTTTCAACTAAAAATGTGTTCATCTGCTATTTAAGATCTTACAACTCTAAAATTTTAGTCTATTTCCCATGAAGAATCTCAATACCAGTGTTTAAGAGTTAGTAAAGCAATCCCTTGTAATTTTGCATTTCTACTTTTTTTCCCTTATAAAGTGGTATTTGGTCTGAAGGAAGAACATGGGATTGCAATCATAAAATTTATTTCAAGTATTTATTTAAAAATTTTAATGAATTTGATATTCTTGTTTCCACATAGAACAAGATTTTATCTGTTCTGGAGCATTTCCATTTGTAAAATAGCCCAATATAATGCCAAATTAAATGGAAATAGTTGTGGGCCAAATTCTGTTGGATTATTATTTTTAGCTTACTCTTTTCTTCTTTCAAATACTGCCTTAAAAATAACTATTAAAAAAAGCTACCCCCGAGTGCCATTTTCTTCTCTCAGCTTCACACAGAGCTCCCTTAGAGTAGAATTGGTGTCAAAAAAGGTTCTGAATATATTCAAGGGCTCCTTGCAGTTTGTAGCTACCATAGGGCGTAATGGTTATTACATTTGGCAGCAGCTCCCAAACTTGAGCTAGCTGCAGAGTCATTTGAAGGGCTACTTAAGGGCAATGGGTCCCACCTCAGACCCTGATTTAATAGATCTGGGGAGAGGTGGACTCAAGAATTTGCATTTCTAACAAGTTCCCAGGCAATGTTGAGAACCACTGCTTAACTAGGTCTGCATTTAAATGTAACATATATATGTGAGTATGTGTGTGTCGTATACACATGTATAGTTAACTCTCAGTATCCTGCGTCAGGAGGGATTGGTTCCATGACTCCCACTCCAACCCCGGTGAATAACAAAATCTATAGATGCTCAAGGTGTAGTATTTGCACATAACCTATGCACACCTCCTTATACTTTAAATCATCTCTAGATTACTTATACTATCTAATACAATGCACATGGTATGTAAATAGCTTCTGTGCTGTATTGTTTCAAAAATAATGACAAGAAAAAAGCCTATCCGTGTTTTGTACAGATGCAATTTATTTCCAATATTTTTGATCTGCAGTTGGTTGAATTCATGGATACAGATGGCTGTGGAGAATTGACTATATGTATTTTTCACAAGTTACACTGTGGTGCAATGCAGGCCAACCTAGGGGTCTGATTGTGACTGTCTTCCACACCTACAGGACACTGTGGATAATGACTTTTTGAAAGAGGCCATGCTAGTAATGTCTCTAAAATGAATAGCCTTTTGGGAAAAAGCAAAATAATGAAGTGAATTCAGAGAACACCATATTTGAGGTGACAGAAGTGTATCTAGAGGACATAGTGTTTTATGCATCTCAATGCTGCCCAGAGACACATTTCTATGGCTTTAATTAACTTGCAGAAACCTGGGATGTGGGCAGGGTGTAGTGGTGCACACCTGTAATCCTAGTACTTGGGAGGCTGAGACAGGAGTGTTGCAGATTTGAGGTCAGCCTCAGCAATTTAGTGAGGCCCTCAGGAACTTAATGAGACCCTGTTTCAAAATAAAAGATGAAACAGGGCTGGGGGCAACATTGGATTGCCTGTGGGTAATATTATGTTTAGTTGCAGCCCTTTCAGGTAGATATTGCTACCCTTATTTTATTTTATATTTTTTTTTGATACTTGGGATTGAACCCAGGGGAGTTCTACCTCGGAGCCACACCCCCTGCCCTATTTTATGTTTTAGTTTGAAACAGGTTCTCATTAGGTTGCTGAGAGTCTCGCTATGTTGTCGAGGCTGTCCTAGAACCTGTGATCCTCCTGTCTCAGCCTCCCAAGTACTGGGATTACAAGCGTGCGCCACCACGCCTGGCTTGCTACCCTCATTTTAATGATGAGAAATTTAGATTCAGGAAAAAATATGGAACTACACAATGCCATGGAAATTTTATATCATAGAATTGAGATTCAAACCTGTTCATCTGATCCTCAAACTGTTGTCCTTTGTACAATGCTATGTCTAGTGGAAAAGGAAGAAAACTTGGCCATTTATATTGTACTCCATTTCCCCATCCACCCATAAGTCTTATTGCCAACTTTATTTTATTGTTTTTACAATAATTAACAACATATTAATGTATCTCAATTGTAAAATATTCTTG
>PVJS01002756.1:0-81359 GCA_004027185.1 Glis glis
ACTACACCCCCGGCCCTATTTTTTATACTTTATTTTGAAACCGGGGCTCACCAAGTTGCAGAGGGCCTCACTAAGGAGAGAGAGAGAGAGAGCGAGAGACAGGGAGAGAGAGAGAGAGAGAGAGAGAGCGAGCGAGCTGAGGCTGGCCGCGAACCCCGATCCTCTGGTCTCCGCCTCCCAAAATACTGGGATTACAAGTGTGCGCCACAACACCTGGATCCTCCAAGACTTTTCTTACAATGGTGTCTCCCAGTGCGACGCCCTTCCGCCCCTCCAGCCCCTGACACCACAGCCCTAAACACCCCTGGCCACTCTGTCTCCAACAAGTTTCTGCCTCTTCTCCAAGTCACCAGTGACATTGACTTTTGTCTGTGGCACAACCTAATTTCAGTATCTTACACTGAGAAAAATCTCTGACCAGCTCGTTTGTTCCATTTTTGGTCGTCTCTGAGATTCTGGTAAATGGCTTACTTATTAGATGGCAGGAAGCCAGACTCTCCCGATGTTAATCCCCAGGGTTCTCAAATCCGACTTCCTCCACAGCTGAGCACAGCCCTGAGCCATTTCCTTTCATCCAGTTTGGATACACGTAGGAATGTTATAATGCCCTTAATATTAGTCTTAAAATAAAAGGAAGGAAAGGTGGAAGTCCTTTTTTTTTTTCTGGCCACAAAAAAGGCCCCCCTTTGTACCTCTCTGGCCCAGTTCCTCCCAGTCTTCCCCAAGATTTTTTTCTGATTTCATCCCTTCCCCAAGCTTGAGTTTTCACACAGGGTTCTCCAGCTCAGACCTCGCCACTGAGTTTCAGATGCAGGTACCCAGTCACACACAGGGCACTGGGTGCCGAGGCACACGCCAGGAAACCCCACTGGAACTAGCTTACAGAGCAAGGGGGTTTCTCTCCCATGGTAGAGCAGGCTCCGGGGTGCCGCTGCACTTCACGCTCTTGCCTTGCAGTCTTTGGAATTGCACTCTTGGGCTGTTAGCCAGATAGCTGCTGCCATTAAGGCATATCCAATGTCTACCAAATAAAAAATATCCTTTTCTTGGGGCAGTCTCTTGAATTACAAGAATACCTTTCCCAAAAACTTCCCAGAAGAAATACCTGCATTGTGTGTGTGTGGGGGGGGGTGTACCAGGTATGGAACCCAGGGGCATTCCACCTCTGAGCTACATCCCCAGTCCTATTTATTTATTTATTTATTTAGTTTTGTTTTAAAACAGGGTCTCACTAGGTTGCTGAGAGTCTCGCTATGTTGCTAAGGCTGTCCTCAAACCTGTGATCCTCCTTTCTCAGCCTCCTAAGTAGTAGGATTACAGGCATGTGCCACTGTGCCCAGCTACATATTTCAATGACCAGAAATGAGTCTCTGGGTCTCTGCTCACCACTGAAGCAATCAAAGGCCAGGAGGATCAGTGTGCCTTGGTTGGCTTGAGCTAATCAAGATTTACCCTGGATCTCTGGACTTAAGACAAAGGAGAGACGTGAGCCAGTTTGTATTTTGAAACATCGCTTTGTGTGGAGAACGGATTATACTGGTGAGTGCAGGCAGGAGACAATTTAGTGAGATTGATGGTGGAGATGGAGAACCAAAATTCCAGAGATATTTAAGCCATAGAACAGAGAGAACTTGGCCAGGGGTTAGTTATGGGGTAGAGGGGTGAAGAGAGAGGTACCGTGGATGCCGCCTAAACCTAGATCCGCCATGCCTAGATGTTTGGTTGAGCTTCTGGATGGATGTGGAGGCCACCCAGCACGGCGAGAAACAGTGAACCCTAAGCAGGCGTGGGAGAGCTGGAAATGGAAAATATGTGTTTTGGGTAGGTAATGTTTAGAAGCATCTATAAGCATTGTAGCTTGTATACCTAATACTCATTTCCAGTTGGGTGTGGTGACATACGCTTGTAATCCCACTACTTGGGAGGCTGAGACAGGAGGATCGCAGGTTCGAAGTCAGCCTCAGCAACTTAGTGAGGCCCTCTGCAACTTAGACCCTGTTTCAAAATTTTAAAAAATGATATAGGAGCTGGGCGTGGTAGCGCACACTTGTAATCCCGGTACTTGGGAGGCTGAGACAGGAGGATCCATGTTCTTGGCCAGCCTCAGCTACTTAGTGAGGCCCTCCGCAACTTAGTGAGACCCTGTTTTGAAATAAAGAATAAAAAATAGGGCTGGGGGTGTAGCTCGGAGGTAGAATGCCCCTGGGTTCAATCCCCGGTACAAAAAAAAAAAAAGAAATAGGACTGGGGGGTGTAGCTCAGAGGTAGAATGCCTCTGGGCTCAATCCCCAGTGCCACACACACACACACACACACACACACATACACAAATACTCATTTCCCCCATCTTCACTGTTGACAAAGCCTCAGTTTTGTCGAGCATTTGAGCCCTTCGACATCTCCCTATTAGACAAGGACCAAACCCCTTACCATGCTGTGAGACCAGCCCCATGGGCCCTGGGCTCCGGCCGCCCTGACATTCCCTCAACTCTCAGAGGTGCAATGTTCTCCCCCTGCGAGGCAGGGGCTTCGCGTGGACCTTTCTCTCCCCCCCCACAGCTCTCAGCTCAAGCACTACTTCTTCAGGATAGTGCGCTGTTTCTCTGGGTGGTGACTGGGTGAGTGTCCGTCTCCCACACTGTTCTGTAAGCTCTGTGAGGGAGAAACCATTTCTGTCTGGCTCTCAGTTATCTCCCCAGCATCGATTCCCACGCGTAGAGGAGGGGTGCAATAAATGCTTTGCAAATTAGGAAAGAAGCAACTAGAGTATATCTGAAACAGCAGCCTGTATGACCCCAGCTCTGCACCAAGAAAGTAGCTGGCTGTGGTTTGTCCCCTCCAAAACTCATGATGAAATTTGATTTCCAAGTGTAACGGTGTTAAGAGGAGGTGGGGCCTTCAGGGGTGATTAGATCATTAAGAAAAATTAATGTAGTTCTTGTGGGACTAGATTAGTCACCGTATAGTGGGTTGTTATGAAGTGAATCTGCGCATCACGTTTTCTCTTCCACATCCACCCACTTGCTCTTCTGCTGTGAGCTGAACAGCACAAGGCCTTTGCCAGACACCAGAGCCATGCTCTTGAACTTCCCAGCCTCTGGAACCATAGGCCAAATAAGCCTCTATTCTTTTTTTGTTTGGGGCACTGGGGATTGAACCCAGGGGCATTCCACCTCAGCCCTTTTTTAAATTTTTTGTTTTGAAACAGGGTCTCAATAGGTTGCTGAGAGTCTTACTAAGTTGCTGAGGTTGTCTTTGAACCTGCGATCCTCCAGTCTCAGCCTCCCAAGTACTGGGATTACAAACATGAGCCACCATGACTGGCTTTAAACCTGTATTCTTTTTTTTTTTTTTTTTGCCGTACCAGGGATTGAACCCAGGGACATTCTACCTCTGAGCTACACCCCTGGCCCTATTTTTTATCCTTTATTTTGAAACCGGGTCTCACGAAGTGCGGAAGCCTCACTAATTAGCTGAGGCTGGCCACGAACCCAGATCCTCCAGTCTCAGCCTCCCAAGTACTGGGATTACAAGCGTGCGCCACCACGCCTGGCCCCCGGCCCTATTTTATTTTTATTTTGAAACAGGGTTGCTCTAGGTTGATGAAAGTCTCACTAGTTGCTGAGGCTGTCCTTGAACCTGCAATCCTCTTGTCTCAGCCTCCCAAGTACTGGGATTACAAGCATGTGCCACCACACCCAGCTGAAATGTGTGTTTTCTACATATGCACACACAGAGCCAGAGGTTTTTAACTCAATCCATGTGCACCTAAATAAATCTTTCTCTGGAAGGTAGATTACTATATATGTATCCTGATTATACATATTCTTCAAGATACATGAGACAATTATCTAGCTATGCATTTATTTTGATACACGAGGGAAAATATGATTAGCACATCAAAACCATGATTTTATGGATAGTAATATTTAGGATGAGACCAATGTAGGCATTTTGTGTGTGTGTGGTACTGGGGATCGAAGCTCCAAGCTACACCACCAGCCCTGATTTTATTCTTATTTGGAAACAAGGTCTCGCTAGATTGCTGAGAGCCTCGCTAAGTTGCCATGGCTGGCTTCAAACCAGCGATCCTCCTGCCTCAGCCTCCCAAGTATTGGGATTACAGGCTTGTGCCACCATGCCCAGCTTAGGCATTTGTTTTAAATGAATAGATTTAAGGGAGGATATCAAATAAGTAATGGTTCTAGAGTTAATAATGGTTCTCAGATATGGCAGAAATCATGGGCTCTCAAGAACTATTGACACTCAAGAAACACGGCTATAGAGGGGTGATGTGACTTTTGTCCTTTCTATATCCGCACTGATCATTACAATTCTTTTTTTTTTTTTTTTGCGGTACCGGGGATTTAACCCAGGGGCATTCTACCTCCGAGCTACACCCCCAGCCCTATTTTTTATCCTTTAGTTTGAAACAGGGTCTCACGAAGTTGCGGAGGGCCTCACTAAGTAGCTGAGGCTGGCCGCGAACCCGGATCCTCTGGTCTCCGCCTCCCAAGTACTGAGATTACAAGCGTGCGCCACCACACCCGGCTTTACAACTCTTGCTTATAACTTCACAGATGTGCTTCCAGTTTGGGGTTACATCACGTTTTCTCCCGTGCCCTATTTTTCCTAATGCCTAGCTTTAAACGAGTGGGTAGATGGATGGATGAAGGGAAGGATTTTACAGACAGACTGCAGATTTCAAAATGAAGTCAGAGACCGCTGTGAATATTTATGCCTTAAGGAAAAACAACCAATATACAGCGCTGTTACTCATACAGGGCTGGAAAAGAATTGATTTCCTTTTATAATCAAACAGCTTCTTGAACGGGGCATGACACTACAAATAACCACCCACTCTCTTAGCATGCCGATGACTGTAACAACAGCCGCAAGAGCAAGCTTCTCTTTGATTGACGTTATCTTTGGAAAACCACCTCACTCTGTGGTTTAAAGCATTGAAAAGACGATAAAGGCTTAAGGTCAGTGTTAGCTAGAGTGGCAGATTCAGAGAGAGTCCCTCACCAGAGAGAGAGAGAGAGAGCAACATTCGTTCAGTGATAAATAATTTAGGGTCCGCTGTGAGAAGGGCACTGTTCCAGACAGACACCCTTTTTTCTTGCAGTGAGTAAGGACAGGGCATCTCTGTGATATTGATAGTCATCTACCTAAAGCAAATGACATTGTCACCATCCCCTTTCCCAACATTCTATTAAAATTTTCAGTCCTACAGAAGAGTAAAACAAACTCCCTTATACTCATTTCCTGCCTATTATTTTTCCTCCTAAGTCGTTTAAAAATATGTCAGAGTCGTCATGACCTTCACCTCTAAACACTTCAGCGTGTGTCTCCGCAGAGCGAGTCCCTCACAGAACTGCAGTGCCACGGTCACACCTAAGAAGATTCAATTCCTAGCCTTGTCGCACACCCAGACCTATTTAAGTCACCCCAATTGTCACTGAGAAGAAAAGCTTTTATAATTATTGCTATGGACTGAATGTTTGCCCCCCCTCCCAAAAAAACCCATGTGTTGAAAACCTAATCGCCCAGGCAATGGCACGGAGGTGGGGGTTGTGGGGGGGGGTGACGGGGTGAGGGCGGAGCCCTCGTGAATGGGATTAGGGGCCTTTTAAAAGGGCCCCAGAGAACCGCCTCCCCCTTCCCACCCCGCGAGGACTCAGCAAGGAGATGGCTACCTATACACCAGGATAGTCAGCCCTCACCAGACGCTAAATTTGTCAGCACCTTGATCTCAGACTTCCCAGCCTCCAGGCTGTGAGAAATAAATGCCAATTGTTTATAAGATACCCAGTTTATGATATTTTATTATAGCCGCCCAACTAGACTCAACTAGTTATCATTTTCTAAACCAGGATCCAATCGATTCAGCATTACGTTTGGTTATTATGTCTCTTTAATCTCTTTATTCTAGAGCATCCACATGTTTTACCCCCTATACGTTAGTGATTTGAACAGAATAGCATGTTCTACATTTGGGGTTTGGCTGTTTCCTTCTGATGTTGTTTAACTTACCCTGTATCCCTGTATTGCTCATAAACTGTCAGGTCTGAAGGTTGATTAGATTTGGTACTTGGGGCAGGCATACTTCATGGGTAAAAGCTTATTCTGACTCTGAGTTATTGTTTAATAGAAGTGGGTCTCAACAGTTATGCATGAAGCAGCTATTTGGTACTGCACATATTAGTAAATGTTGAAGCTTTCAGTTGGGTATTGGGGTCATTCCTACTTCCCACCTTTAGGACTGACTTACTGTCGGTAACTGTTCTCACAAATATCAATGAGCCCACGAATCAGACTCATTCTTGTGGCCACTGCTGGGTGCTTAACGCTAGTCAAGCTGAATCCAGTTTAAACATAAATAGACCTTGGTTCAGAAGATGCTAGGTGGTGAGCTGTGTGTGCTCACTGAGCTACGAAAGGTTAGTGGCTGGAAGCAGCGGGACCTCACGGAGAGAGGCCTAGGCATTGCACACCCCAGTATTGCTGCTTCCCATCAGAAGTCAGGCCAAGGCCTGGTCCCTGATAACTCCTACACAATGAACTCTTTTTCTTTTTTTTGGGGGGGGGTGGTGGTGCTGGGATTGAACCCAGGGGCATTCTCCTTTTTTATCTTGAAATAGGATCTTGCTAAATTGTCGAGGTCTTGATAAGTTGCTAAGGCTGGCCTTGAACCTATGATCCTCCTGTCTCAGCCTCCCAAATCTTGGGACTACAGGCATGCGCCACTGTGCCCAGCTCACAGTGAACTCTTAAGAACTTCTACTTTTTTTTCCTTTTTGATGTGAAGAGATGCAAAATATTTGTTAATGTGCCCCCAAAGAGGAAATAAAGTTGGTGTGTTGGAATGTCAAAGCCAGGTACCCTGTGGCTTCCTCTGAGAGTGTGAATCTGCACAAAGGTGACAGCAGAGAGAAGGGCGCTCTATATCCTAATGAGCTCATACGAGTGTGATTTGTAATTTCCTCCGACACTATTTATATGGTCCCACCCTTTCAGCTGGCCTGTAACAGGTAAACTTTCCCCACTCCTCTAACAGCCCAGGAAGGCGCTGGGTGAGCTAGGGGAGCCACTATAGCGCCTCATGGTGGGTGCGCGAGTGCCCTCTGGTGGTCATCGGGAAGAATGCAAGCAGCTGAGCTCAAGATCGTTATCCCAAGTACATTTCTCATAGAGAATATTATACATACTACACTTAAACGAAGCCATGCTCTTAAAAAAAAAAAATCCTAGCCGGGCCGTGGTGGTGCACGCTTGCAATCTCAGTGCTTGGGAGGCTGAGACAGGAGGATCGCAGGTTCGCAGCCAACCTCAGCTACATAGTGAGGCCTCTGCAACTTACACCCTGTTTCAAAATAAAGAATAAAAAATAGGGCTGGGGGTGTAGCTCGGAGACAGAATGCTCCTGGGTTCAATCCCCATTACCGCAAAAAAAAAAAAAAAATCCTGACTCTATGTTTGTGTTCCTTAAAAATCCATGCTTAAAAAGGGTTTCTATTTTCCTTAAACAAAGTACTTAATAGTCTCACTCGGTAGCATCTCCACATGAGATTTAAGTTCAGAGGTGCGGGCGGATCAGGGGAAACATTTTTACTGAGGCTTTTATCTTTTATCTCAGATGCCCTATCAGTATTACCTCAGAAGCCATTCCCCAAGGCCGTGCCTCCTAGGAAAAACCACGCCCTTAACCCCCCCCCCGGAATCTCCTACCTACAACTTCCTCCTACTCCCAGCAAAACCAAACCTTGGACTCTTCATCCCCCAAAATATGAATGACTGGAGTTTAACCTTTCCACTCACACTAGGGCCCAAAGCCATAAGTCAAAGGGATGAAGCGCGGGCCGGTGGTGGCGTCTCCAGTGTTGGCCCAGAGCAGCAGGAGCCCCGTCCCCACCAGAGTGGCTCTGGGGAGGTGGGCGGCGGGAAGGATGGGGAGTGAGGGGCGCACCTCTGTGCTATGCGGGTCTGCCTGCAGGAGTAAGGCCGGGGTTTCTCCACTGGGGTGCAGTGACGTGTGTGCATAGGTAGGATGCAGGGGCAGTGTCGCTGGGAGGTGCAATGTCCCTGGTGATAAAAGTCACAGGAGAGTGAGGCCGAATCTGGGGCGGGTACACAGCTGCCCTGGAGCGCTGGGCTGGGGCTATCAGACTCAGGCTGGAGAGCCCGGGAAACCCTCCTCCAGCCACTGCCAATCCAGAGCTTCGCCACCAGGGTATACTGGGACTATAAATCACATGGCCGGGGGTGCGGCAGGAGGCCCTGTTTAGCTGCTGCTTTTCCTCCCTTCTGGAACATTCATCCCTGAGCCAGCTGTGCCAGGTGCTGCCCTTACCAAACTGTGAGCCGATTAGAGGGTGTGTCATTACTGCTGCCTGAACAGAAATGTCACCGAGCAGCAAAATGCAAGGCCACATGGAAATGAAGGACAGGAACAAGGGATCACCCCAAAAACAGAGGATCCCTAATCATTCTCACACCCCACTGCCGCTGCCCTGGGTCACACCAGCACCTGCTGTCTGTCCTCTGGCCTGGGTGAGGTCAGCCTCTGTTCAGACCTCAGAGGTAGGCCAGGGTTCATGCTGAACCTCTGTCAGGTCCCACTGCTCTCTGTTCAACACCCCGTCCCCTTACCATTCCCCCTCCACACACACACACATACACACACACACGCGCACATGCACACGCACACGCACACGCTGATTCCCCACCTGACACAATAAAGATTTAGGAGCCAGGTGTGGTGGCACGCACCTGCAATCCCAGTACTTGGGAGGCTGAAACAGGAGGATCGCAGTTCACAGCCAACCTCAGCAACTTAGTGAGACCCTGTTTCAAAATAAAAACTAAAAATTAGGGCTGGAGGTGTAGCTCAGAGGTAGAATGCCTCTGGGTTCAATCCCCAGTAACACACACACACACACACACACACACACACACACACACAGGAAGTCCCAGGAAACCTAGCCATATCACTGCGCTCCTGTCCCAGCTCCCTCTCTGAGCCCCCCCCCTTCCCTTCCAGTCTCCATGGACTCTGCCCTTCCTGCGGGATCCAAGCACACGCCTGTCTCAGGGTCTTTGCCTTCGCTCTGCCTGGAATGAGGCTCCCTCGGATACCAACACAGTTCACCCTGCTGAATCCCCCTGGTCAGCGAGCTTCCCCGGCCAGTCTGTTTAGAAGAGCCTCTCCTTCCCACCCCAGCACCCGCTTTATTTTGCTCCATAACATTTATCGCCATCGAACATTCTGAATCATGCTTGCTTGTGTCTGTCTCCCCATCTGGCACCACCCACAAACACATAAAGCCGGGGAGGCGGGGATTTTCTATTTTGGTGTGATTTGTACACTGTAACCCCATGGCACGTCTCTAGCCTCTGTCCATACTGTCACCTCTGTGTAGATCCACATCCCCAGAGGAAGCAAAGGGTGCCTGCTTTTAACATCCAATCAGGCAGTGCCCTGTACTGCACAAGAGGCGCACTTTATGGTTGGATTGTGTCTCTGCCCGCACATTCCTATGACAAAACCCTGACCCTTCCTGGTACTTCTGAATGTGGCTGCCTTTGGAGACCAGGCCTTTATTGAGGCAATTAAGCTTTAGTGGGGTCAGATGAGCGGGTCTGACCCAACCTGACTGAAGTCCTCAAGGCGGAGGAAATCTGGGTGCACAGGAGCGATCAGGGCGCTGCTTTGGGGAGGGACTACATGAAGAGAAACAAGGGGGCCGCTATCTCCAAGCCGAGGAGAAGGTTCAGAGGAAACCCGCCCTGCCCGCACCTTGACTTTGGACTCCGCCTCCAGAACCCTGAGAGGTGTCTGTTGGTTAAGTCCCGTCTGTGTGATTTTGTCACAGCAGCCCAGCAAACCAGTGCGGCCTGTGAATCCCTGTTGACTGAGCGCCTTTGCAAGATCAGAAAGGGCTGCTTCCTCTGCAGCTGTGCGCGGGTCTCCTTGCCTCTCTCCTCCCTCTATGAAGAAGAGCGTCCTCTGCAAAACCTGCCTCCCAGAGGGACCTGCAGCCCCGGGGACAGCGGCCGGCCCAGAGGAAGGAGCTTGCCACATGCTGTCGGCATGGAGAGGGGCCACACTGGAGGGGCTCGGACCCTGGTACCAAGCGCTTCCACCAATGGCTGCAAGGTCAGCAGAGAAGACTCTCTGACTGCACCGAGTCAGAAACCCGTAACAGAAGGACCCATAGAGGTTACAGCCACAGTGGCGGCGGCAGTGGTATGATAATAGCAACAATGCGCTAAGTGCTTTATACAGGAACTCATGAGACAGGAGCGCCGCCTGCCTCTACCTCGCAGATGGGGAAAGTGAGACGTAGAGAAGGAGGCCGCAGCTTGTAAGGAGGGTCAGAAATAGAATCTGGGTTAAAAAAAATTTTGTATGTGTGTGGCATTAGGGATTGAACCCAGGGCTATACCCCCAGCCCTATTTTATTTTTATTTTTATTTTTTGCGGCACCAGGGATTGAACGCAGGGGAATTCTATCTCCGAGCTACACCCCAAGCCCTATTTTTTATTCTTTATTTTGAAACCGGGTCTCACTAAGTTGCGGAGGCCTCACTAAGTAGCTGAGGCTGGCCGTGAACCCGGATCCTCTGGTCTCAGCCTCCCAAGTACTGGGATTACAAGCGTGTGCCACCACGCCCTGCTGGGCTAGAGGCTTTGACTCTCTGGTGCTCTTAAGTCTCTGTGTGCTTCTGAGGAGAGACGCTTCAGTTGTCTTTACCTTCTTACTATGGGTTAATCATTAGAGCAAAGGGCAGAGAGAGGAGGGGGAGCTCTGAAGTAACAGGCAAAGCTGCCGCCTCCCCCGGCCTGAGTGCCTGCCTTTTACATTTTATTGGAAATTAATACCGGAGCAATTTTCCAATACCGGCACAGAAGGTACTATGTGCTGGCCTCGAATCTGTGATCTTCCTGTCTCAGTCTCCCAAGTACTGGGGTTACAGGCATGTACCACCACACCTGGCTAGAATTTGTTTTTGTTTTGTTTTTTCTTTTTGGTGGCACTAGGGATGGAACACAGGGGCATTCTACCTCTGAGCTACACTCCTAGTCCTTTTTTTGTTTTGAAACAGGGTCTCATTAGGTTCCTGGGAATCTCACTACGTTGCTAAGGCTGTCCTTAAACCTATGATCATCCTACCTCAGTCTCCGAAGTATTGGAACTATAGGTGTGCACCACCACAGCTGGCTAGAATCTGTTTTGTTGTTGTTTCTCTTTGGTTTGTGTGTGTGTGTGTGTGTGTGTGTGTGGTACTGGGGATTGAATCCAGGGGCATTCTACCTCCGAGGTACACCCCAGCCCTTCTTATTTTTTGTTTTGAAACACAGTCTTGTTAGGTTGCTGAATCTCCCAACATTGCTGAGGCTGTCCTAGAATCTGTGATCCTCCTGTCTCAGCCTCCCAAGTACTGGGATTACAGGTGTGTGCCATCATACCCAGCTTAGAATCTGTTCTTATCCCCCCGCTCCAGGTTCTGCTCTTCTTCCTCCAGATATTGACACCCTTATTTCCCTTGGGAGACATGCTCCCTAACTTGCTTTTTGTCTAAGTTGTTCAGATGGGACTGACTCCATCACCACATGAACCCAGTTGCACATGAGCCAGGACTAACCACCAATCAGAGTAATCCATTGCACATGAGCCAGGACCGACCACCAATCAGAGTAATCCATTGCACATGAGCCAGGACTGACCACCAATCAGAGTAATCCATTGCACATGAGCCAGGACTGACCACCAATCAGAGTAATCCATTCCTTCCCACCTTCCACTCCACCCCCCACTGGTTCAAGGATTGTCATGATACAAATTACAAATATCCCTCCACTTACAATGGGGTTCTGTCCCAAGTTGTATGTTGAAAATATCCTAAGAAGAAAACACTTTTCATACACCTAACCCCGGAACTCCTAGCTCAGCAACACAGTCCACTGCAGAGTCTCTATTGTTTCTTCCTGGGAGCCCAGGGCGGATGGAGCTGCGGCTCGCTGCCCCTGCCCAGCATCGGGAGAGAGGACTCTAATGCTTATCATTAAGTGGGAAAAGATCAAAATTTAAAGTGTGATTTCTACTGAATGTGTTTTGCTTTCAGGTCATCTTTAAGTAAAAAATCCTAAGCTGAACCATCATAAGTGGGGATGTCTGTAGTCTTCTGTCCCGGAGGTCTGGACTCTGGCTGAAGTCCTGGGTCCTCGTTACTAAGCTGAGAGGCTGTCAGCCCTGGACACGACCTACAGCGAGACCTAGTTCTTCATGTCCTTCCTGGCAATCCCAGTTCTTAGCAGGGGGAACCTGATGGCTCTGCGGGGAGGGGTGGCCACACAGAGAACCACTTACAGGTGCTACAAAAACAGGAGATGAGCCGGGCGTGGTGGCGCACGCTTGTAATCCCAGTACTTTGGGAGGCGGAGACCGGAGGATCCGGGTTCGCGGCCAGCCTCAGCTCTCTTTTTCTCTCTCTCTCTCTCTCTCTACTTAGTGAGGCCCTCCACAACTTTGTGAGACCCGGTTTCAAAATAAAGTATAAAAAATAGGGCCGGGGGTGTAGCATGGAGGTAGAACGCCCCTGCGTTCAATCCCCGGTACCGCAAAAAAAAAAAGAAAAAAAAAAAACAGGAGATGATAAAATGAAGATCAAGGCTCTCGATGGTCCCAACCTGTCCCTGGATAAAAATGGGCCCTGATAGCTTGGCCCCACATCTTCGATTCTGTGAGCACTCTTTGCCAATGGTGTGCTTATAGAATTATCTAAGCAGGGGGCACAGGATACCTATCTATAGGAGGCCAGCAGGTAACGTGGCTCTGAGAATCCATCCAGGTATGAGCCAGTTGGTCTAAAACTCCTGGTGCTGTGGTCAGCCCACATGCCTGCCTAGTTACGTCGCTTCTAGTATCACAGGCCAAAGAGCAAATCATCATAAACCGGCTCCCAGGTTTGCAACCCATGCTGCTAAATGTTGCCCATCTGGGCCGGAAGCATGAATTCCTATGAGGGATTCAGGGCAATTTATCAGCCATCAATCATGTTAGGGCAGTAGCACCAAGGAAACAGACCTAGAAGACATGTCCCGTTTATGGGAGGGAAGAATAAAGAGTGTATATCACTTGACTTTAACAAGCTTGTAACCTAAGTCAAAGAGAAGTGACAACTGTAAGAGAAAGTGGTCACTGCACTGGTCCCTCGCTGGATGGGCCCGGCCTGGGCTCTCTCAAGGGATCACAAGGTGGCAGTTAGGTGACCGCCAGGGCCACTTTAATAATTTGCATGTGAGTCTTGCACCAGTTCTGATTATGCAAAGCGCTCTCTCTGCATGCGCTTGGTTTAGCTGAGTGGCCCCGAAAGGCATCCATGACTTCCCTCTCCTTTACGCGGGAGAGGGACCACATTTTATTATTATTTAGTACTTTGCAAACAAACCCAGGGATAAAGAACCATTGTCAGTCTTTAAAACACAACTTATGCTGGGCGTGGTGGCGCACGCTTGTAATCCCAGTACTTGGGAGGCTGAGACCGGAGGATCCGGGTTCGCGGCCAGCCTCAGCTACTTAGTGAGGCCCTCCGCAACTTCATGAGACCCGGTTTCAAAATAAAGAATAAAAAATAGGGCCGGGGGTGTAGCTCGGAGGTAGAATGCCCCTGGGTTCAATCGCCGGTGCATCCAAAAAAGTAAAAAATAAAAAAAATAAAACACAACTTACATAAATTCAAGAACAGCCTCTCCCAGACTAAGAGGACCTGTCAGCCAGTGGTGGCCTCTGTGCGGTCACGGTCATCTTGCAGTGCTGTCCCCAGAGCCCGGCCCAGGAGCATCTCAAGGAACACTTCTCAGCCGTGGGCGGAACTCCTGGCGGGTGGTGGTGGCACCTGGGGGGAGACTGGAGCCTCGGGGAGGCCTTCCTCTGCCGCTGCTTCTCTGCCTGCACAGGTCACCGCTCTTATCTCTGCGTGTGGAAGGGGAGCTTGCTGGGAGAGGAGGGATATCAGCCCACAGTAGTAAGGCCCTTCGTGACACCAGGTCTGGTTTGACAGCCAGGGGGCATTATGAAGAGTCTCCAGGGACAGCAAATCCTTATGCCCGCCCCCTCCCTTCTGCAAATTACCCACCCAAGGAGCCCACCCAGCAGCAGAGGAAAAGGCGGAGAAGCCCGGCAAGAAAGCAGCGGCTCCCACGGGCAGGAAGGCAGGAGCTGGCCGCTTCCTGGGCTGGGCCAGGACAGCAAGTTACTAACCGTCCGGCTGGACCCCTCGGAGGGCAGGGGCCTGAACAGTGGCAGCTACCTCCGAGTGGCAGGCTGGCCCACAGTGCAGCTCCACTGGGCTTCTCTGGAGCCAGGCTCGGGGCTGCGAGTGTCCTGCGAGCCCTGCTTGGCGGATCCCAGAGAGCTGGAGTGTTGCTCCAGGTTCTCATCAGCACACTCGCAGCCGCCCGCAGCCGCCACGGGTTATTTACGCTATGGTTCAAGACGATCTTCTCATTCAGTGTCTCTCCACCCAGCCTGATGCCCAGCAGCCGTAGCAAGAGCCTTCCAACATGCCTGTTTGCTGGAGTGCCCGAGAGAAAGTCTTAGCTTCAAAAACCTAAAATCTTTCTGTTCTTGAGAAACAGAGAGAAAACTAACCCCGGGCTTCAGGAAAGGGGAGAGAAGGTCAAGGAACACAGTCCCATGGTCTCAGTCGCTGTCCTGCTGTGATTGTCAGGAGCGGGGACGAGGTCCCAGCACTTGTAGGAAAAGCCTCAGCTTCCCCAGCTGTGGAATGTGGAGATTGGTCTGAATCCCTCGTCCTTTCCACCTCTGCTATTTGGTTATGAGATCCCAAGTTAGAGCCGGGTGTGGTGGTGCACGCCTGTAATCCCAGTACTTGGGAGGCTGAGACAGGAGGATCGCAGGTTTGAGGCCCTCCTCCGCAACTTAGTGAGATTCTGTTTATTTTAATTAATTAACTAGTTAATTGATTAATTTTAGTACTGGGGATTGAAACCAGGGGCATTCTACCTCCAAGCTACAACCCCAGCCCTATTTTTTATTTTTATTTTGAAACAGGGTCTTGCTAGGCTGATGAGCCTCACTACTTGCTGAGGCCGTCCTCAAACCTGTAATCCTCCTGTCTCAGCCTCCCAAGTACTGGGATTATAGGCAGGCACCACCAAGCCCCGCTGAGATTCAGTTTTAAAATAAAAGCATAAAATAGGGCTAGGGGTATAGCTCAGAAGTAGAGTGTCCTGGGTTCCATCCCTAGTACCCTCCCCAAATCTCAAGTTAGAAAGGACTTATTTTTTGTGTGTGTGGTACTGGGGATTGAACCCAGAGGCATTCTACCTCTGAGCTACACCCCCAGCCCGATTTTATTTCTTATTTGGAAACAGAGTCTCGCTAGGTTGATGAGAGTCTCACTACTGGCTGAGGCTGTCCTCGAACCTGCGATCCTCCTGTCTCAGTCTCCCAAGTACTGGGATTACAAGTGTGTGCCACCATGCCCAGCTCTAGAAAGGACTTTAAAGACAAAATAGTATAATGCTCTTGAGGTAGAATGGACGAAATAAAAGAAATACATAGAAAGGAGACATAAAGTAAGAACAAAGAAAATATAACTTTAATTTGGAAGCTCGAAGCAGCATTCCCCAATACCATTACTCCTCAGCCAGGCCTGTTAGTTCCACATTTCTGAGGAATTTCCAAGTCTGTACTAATTACTCTGAGCACTGCTGACTATCTTCAAAGAGGTATCTATTGATCAGACAACAGAGACCACACAAAAAATTCAGAAAGGTGACCAGACACCATACTGGAAATTTAATCACAAAATCCTTGAACTATTATCCAACCTAGGAATAGTTATGCAGCAGAGATATCTATTAGTCAGAGGACAGAGGTCATACAAAAGAATAATCTCCTTGGGCACTTTTAACCATCTTTGAATAGTTTAAACAAAAAAGATGCCTACTGATAAGACAGTGAAGGCCACATCAGGACCCTGAAGAGACCAAAGCACCCTAAGTTATCTTGTGACTACCGGACCGATGTCATCTGCACATTCCTCCTCCTACCATAACCCCCAAACGCGCCTCTCTCTGGAGGTGGCCTGCATTCTTCTTTGAATGTAGATTTCTTGCTTTCCTAAGTAAGTCTCTGTGTATGTCTCTGGCTGGCATGTGCTGGAATTCTCCCGTCACGTGAGCCAAGGACCCCGCGGTCCTGAGTTGGGCTCCCCTCTCTCCCACATTGGGAACTGCTCCAGGCCCTTCATGGAATCGGTCCTCATCCTGAGACACTCTGGTTTTGCAGAAGATGTGAAGGTCACGGACAGCCGCTGCCCTTGGGGGTGCGAGGCCCGAGTGCCGGAGGGCTGGGGCAGGGAGAGGGGCTTCGGGGAACAACTTGTCTTTTGCATATCAGCCCAGAGATTTTTCTTGACTTTACAGGTGGAACTGAAGATAAATGGATTAGCCAGGTGAATAAACCTATATTAAAAACTTTCTGAAAAATCAATTTGAGAGAGAGGATCTGGGAAAATAAAATATGATCAACTGTGTCAGATAGCTTGAATAATCGATGCCTGCAACTCTGGTAAACAATTTCTGATCTGCGGCTCCCACCGGCCCCGCGCGCGTGATCCTTACCTCGGTAATTGGACCGTGGGATGGAGCCAGAATGAAAGGCATTAAAAACGATGCTTCTTCAAGTGAAAATTAATTTATTTGCTGACCAACAAAGACCAAAGTAATTTTAGAATTTTAAGGCTGGTGAGACATCATGAAATTGTTTACACTCTTCACCCCCTCTTTAAATTAGATACGGAAATGAAAAAGAGACGGGCCTCTCTGTCCCCACGCGTGGCCTTGTGAGCACAGACAATGGGCTGGTCACTAGCGCAGAGGGGCTTCCCAGCCTCCACCTCAGGGGCCAAGGTGGGGGAAGGGCAGGCTCCCACGCCACACGGTGTGACAGAGAACCTGTATGTACACAGGTGGCAGGAGGGAGTAAAAGCAACATGGGAGCCGGGCGTGGTGGCGCACGCTTGTAATCCCAGTACTTTGGGAGGCGGAGACCGGAGGATCCAGGTTCGCGGCCAGTCTCAGCTCTCTCTCTCTCTCTCTCTCTCTCCTTAGCGAGGCCCTCCGCAACTTCGTGAGACCCGGTTTCAAAATAAAGTATGAAAAAAAAAAATAGGGCCGGGGGCGTAGCGCAGAGGTAGAACGCCCCTGGGTTCAATCCCCGGTACCGCAAAAAAAAAAAAAAAAACCCACAACAACATGGGAAGGCAGAGGGGATTTCACACAACAGCATGAGAAGTTAAAGACAATTAGCTTCTTCCACTAAATAAATCACTCTAAAAAAAAGATCAAGTTCATTGTTGAACTAAAATGAAGATCTATGCCTATGGTATTCACCTCGCAGAAAAGGAAGGCCAACGGGGGGAAGGAAATGGCGCAACTGATCCCCTAGGGACGGTGGTGTAGGCAGCCTGGGGTTTGAAAGACTTCAGAAGGTCCACGTGGGGCTGGGAGCTCCAGGTGTAGCTCAGAGGTAGAGCGCATGTTTAGAATGTGCAAGAGCCTGGGTTCTAGCCATAGCACCAAGACAAACAAACAAAAGCCCACACGTCAGTCAGAATGACTTTTGGAGACATGGTCCTGCTATGTTGCCCAGGGTGGCCTCGAATTCCTGAGCTCAAGCGATCCTCCTGCTTCAGCCTCCTGAGTAGCTGGGACTACAGGTTTGTGCTGCCCAGCCCAGCAAGCATAGGATCTTAAATTTCTCATTTCCTAACGTCCCCCAGAGAGCCTGGTGCATACCAGGCTTTTTGTCAATACAGTCAGGCACCATACAATGACTTTGATCAACAGTGGACTACAAGAGGCAGGGATCCCCTAAGATGATATTGCCTAGTGACACGGTCGCCGTCTTAGTGTGTGTAAGTACACTATTTTGTGCACACAGCGATGAAATTGCCTAACGATACATTTGTCAAAACATATCCCCCCATTAAGAAACGCATGATTGTTGTTGCAGAACTGAATGAAAGGGCAATAGAGTCTCAAATACTTCCACGGAAGATGAGCCCGCCCTTTTGGGTAGATGTTGCTCTTCCATTTCCCTCCTCCTCCTCCCCGGGGAATTCTACCTCCGTGCTACATCCCTGTTCCTTCATCTTTTAATTTTTGAAACAGGGTCTCATTAAGTTGCTGAGGGCCTTGATAAATTGCTGAGGCTGGCCTCTAAGCTACAATCCTCCTGTTTCAGCCTTCTGAGTGCTGGGATTACAGGCATGTGCCACCATGCCTGGCTTCATTTCTCTTCTTAATGTAAATAATTTCAGAGAATGTCCCACTTTTAGGAACTAAAATTTCTTCCTTGGCAGAGGGGCCAGGACAGCATGGGGTGCTGAAAGAGGCCAAGGGAAGAAAAGAACACGGGGTGAACGCTGCTCACGCGGCTGCCCTCCCAAGTGACATTTCTGGGAACCATGCCAAGAATGTCAGGTAACCTCACCTGTAATAAAAGAAACACAAGCTAAGACTCAATTTTTTAAAAAATACATTTAGATGAAAAAGAAAAAAAATAGTTGGAAAATGTGTCAAAACAGGCACTTTTCACTGTGGGAGCTTATATGGTATCATGTTTGTGATATCTATTAAGAATACAAAAGCCGGGTGTGGTGGCACACGCTTGTAATCCCAGTACTTGGGAGGCTGAGACCGGAGGATCGCAGGTTCGCGGCCAGCCTCAGCTACTTAATGAGGCCCTCCGCAACTTAGTGAGACCCTGTTTTAAAATAAAGAATAAAAAATAGGGCTGGGGGTATAGCTCGGAGGTAAAATGCCTCTGGGTTCAATCCCCAGTACTGCAAAAAAAAAAAGAATATAAATGCATAGATCCCCCAACCTAACAATCCCACTTGTAGGAATTTATCCAACAGATTTACACTCACACAGGTATACAGGTTATTAATTACAGCAAGAGATTTGAAACGATGTAAATGTCTCTTGGTGGGGGGGGGGCTAAGAAAACTTCAGCACATCCAGAAAAGAGAACTAGAGGGAAAAGGAATGAGGTTTGTAATGATCTAATATGGAATGATCATCAAAATCAACTAAATGAACAGTGGAGTACACTGCCATGTGTGTAACCATACTACCACGCGTGTGCAACGGTGGGGTGCACTTCCATGTGCGTAACCATACCACCACGCGTGTACAACGGCGGTCCACAGTATTCTAATGGAGCTGAAGAATTCCTGTTGCGAGTGTCATCAGGGCCCTTGTGGCATGGTCGCACCGCACATTCCTGTGTTTGTGGTGACACTGGGATAACAAACCTTCTGTGTTGCCAGTCCTATCAAAGTACAGTACGTACAATTATGTCTAGAACAGAATTTTTTTTTTTTTGAGGTACCGGGGATGGAACCCAGAGGCGTTCTACCTCCGAGCTAGACCCCTGGCCCTATTTTTTTATACTTTTTTATTTTGAAACCGGGTCTCACGAAGTTGCGGAGGGCCTCACTAAGTAGCTGAGGCTGGCCGTGAACCCGGATCCTCCAGTCTTCGCCTCCCAAGTACTGGGATTACAAGCATGCGTCACCACGCCTGGCTTAGAACAGAATTCTTGATAATGATAATAAACAATTATGTTACTGGTTTATGTATTTACTATACTTTTTCTCATTATCGTAGGGTATACTCCTACTTATATATTTTTTAAATTTACTGCAAAACACCCAGCATAAGCCGGGCATGGCGGTGCATGCCTATAATCCCAGTACTTGGGAGGCTGAGAGAGACAGGAGGATTGTAGGTTCAAGGTCAGCCTCAACAACTTAGTGAGACCCTCAGCAATTTAGCGAGACCCTGTTTCAAAATAAAATAATAAGGCCGGGCGTGGTGGCGCACGCTTGTAATCCCAGTACTTTGGGAGGCAGAGACCGGAGGATCTGGGTTCGCTGCCAGCCTCAGCTCTCTCTCTCTCTCTCTCTCTCTCTCTCTCTCTCTACCTAGTGAGGCCCTCCGCAACTTCGTGAGACCTGGTTTCAAAATAAAGTATAAAAAAAATAGGGCCAGGGGTGTAGGGTGGAGGTAGAACGCCCCTGGGTTCAATCCCTGGTACTGCAAAAATAAATAAATAAAATAATAAGATAGGACTGCGGGGGTGGCCTGGAGGTAGAACACCCCTGGGTTCAATCCCATGTACCAAAATAGTGAATACAAAACAACAACAACAACAAAAATCTAGCATGACCACTTACTCCAGCAGCAGCCTCACACAGCTCATGTTTATGTGTGTCTGTGTGTCTGTGTGTCTGTCTCTCTCCCTCTCTCTTTTTTGTGGTACTGAACCCAGGGGCATACAACCTAAACTCCTCCTGTCTCTGGCATCTTCCCAAGTACCGAGGTTACAGGTGTGCACCACCACACCTGGCTGTTTGTGTCTCTGGACTGCATCAAGGAGCTGGCGGAGTGACTGACCTGCCCGGCCAGGTCCGGGTGAGTGTGCTCTCCTTTCCACACCATGACGACATTGCCCAGCGGCACATTTCTCAGAGCGTGTCTCCACCGTCTGGCGGCACGTGACTGCGTACACTAAGACCCGCTCTAAAGGAATACGCAAGAAGTGGGGGCCTGGCCGCCTCTAGGGAAGGAGCCAGGTGACTGAGGGAGTCGAGGAGGAGGAAGACTGTTCGCTGTGCCTTTTGGATATGAACCTCATGGCAAACATACCTCCTATAAAAATAAATTAATTTTAAAAGTTTAGCTATAGATTTAGCACCAGAGACGTTAAGGGACTTTCTGTATTTTATAAATAGTTTTATCAATGAATCACCAGAGCCTGTTTTTTTTTTTTTGTGGTACCGGGGATTGAACCCAGGGGGGTTCTACCTCCGAGCTACACCCCCGGCCCTATTTTTTTATCCTTTATTTTGAAACTGGGTCTCACGAGGTTGCGGAGGGCCTCACTAAGTAGCTGAGGCTGGCCGCGAACCCAGATCCTCCTGTCTCCGCCTCCCAAGTACCAGGATTACAAGTGTGCACCACCACGCCCGGCACCAGAGCCTGTTTTTAACCCAGCTTTCCTCCCTATAAGCAGAACTCTGCCATGGAGCTGGGGAGCACGTCCATTGCCAGGCTCCGTGCGTCCGTGGCCTCCACGTTGGTTAGCCCAGGCTCAGCCTGGGACCTCTTTTCTGGCTGCGTTCATGGTGACCTCAGCCATTCCGCACACGATGGCTCCCAGCCTGGGTCTCCAGCAGAAACCTCCCGCGGGAACCCCTGGCTGCCGTAGGCCTCTCCCCTCCACGCGGTCACCTCAGCCACAGGCCTGTCCGCCCGGCGCTGGCTCCTGCTCCCCAGTGGCCGTGCCACCCTTCCAGTTGCTCCGGTCTCCTCTCACCACCCACACGTCATTTGTTGGCAAATCGGGGTCAGCCCTCCCTTCAGCCGCATCCAGGATCCCGTCTCTGCTCCCACCCGGCTGCCCCGCCCTGCTCTGCCTGGCCCTCCCGGCTCACCTGGGTCAGGTGGCAGCCTCCTGCCTGGCTTCTCCATGTTTGCTCTGCAAATGCTGCCACCATGGTCCTGTTAAAATCGAACTCAGCCAGGTGCAGTGGTGCACACCTGT
Source organism: Glis glis (assembly GCA_004027185.1). Classification (NCBI taxonomy): domain Eukaryota; kingdom Metazoa; phylum Chordata; class Mammalia; order Rodentia; family Gliridae; genus Glis; species Glis glis. The sequence goes on from PVJS01002756.1 coordinate 21,651, forward strand.
AATCCCAGTACTTGGGAGGCAGAAACAGGAGGATCACAGGCTCAAGGGCAGCTTTAGCTACTTAGTGAAGCCCTCAGCAACTTAGCAAGACCCTGTTTCAAAATTAAAATTAAAATAGGGCTGGGCCGCCAGGCGTGGTGGCACTTGTTTGTAATCCCAGTACTTGGGAGGCTGAGACAGGAGGATTGCAGGTTCTTGGCCAGCCTCAGCTACTTAGGGAGGCCCTCCGCAACTTAGTGAGACCCTGTTTCAAAATAAAGAATAAAAATTAGGACTGGGGGTGTAGCTCGGAGGTAGAATACCCCTGGGTTCAATCCCCAGTGCCAAAAAAAAGCAAAAAAAAAAAAATAGGGCTGGGGGTGTATCTCAGAGGTAGAATGCCTCTGGATTCAGTCCTCAGCAACACACACAACAAACAAACAAACAAACAAACAAACAAACACCTAACTCAGATCACGTCACTTTCTGCTCATACTTCCTGGGTTACCTGCCGCAGAGTAAAATCCAGAACCGCAGTCCTCGCCAGGCCCCAGGCCCTGTGTGGTCGCCTCCTCCTTCCTGCAGCTGCAGCCTCAGTGGCCTCCGTGCTCTTCCTCCAGTGCACCCGCACAGGGCCTTGGCACTCGCCTTTCCCTCTGCCGGATGACATGTGGCCGCCTCCTCACCTCTCCAGGCCTTTACCAAGCATCGCCTTCCCAACCAGGTCCCCGCCTGCCATGCTGCGCTCGCACCCCCTGCTCTGCCCACCTCCCAGCACGCTCCCCCACAGCCCGTGTCGCCATGCAGCAAAGCGTGTGTTCACTCGTTTATCTTGCAAGTGATCTGTGCCCATTTCAAAGACGTCTCCACGAGGACGGGAGCACTCACACGGCCGCTGAACCCGAGGCAGTGTCCGTAGGGGCGCTCAGCGTGTACTTGTGGGATGAACAAGTCACCCACTTGGTCGGCTATCTGGGCAGTGGCTGTCGCTGCACGTGGCCCTGCTCGCCACGCTGCTCAGTCTTCACGCCTGCACAGTCCCCAGCCACTACCCGGCCACACTCAGGGCGCAGCACCCCGCCTATTCCTAACACCTGCTCGTTCTTTTTAAAAAATTATATTTTTATTGGTGCATTGTAATTATACATCATCGTGAGGTTCAAAGTCATACAAGCATCCATGCACACAGGTCTTGGCGTGTCTACTTCAGGTCCCACCCCGCTACCCACCCCTCCTGTATGTAATAGTGACATTGGTAGTGAGCTTGAGCTGTTTCTTCTATCAGTTCTTCCTTCTCTCCTCCCCACCTCCCTCCCCCGTCCCCTTCTACTGTTCTACTGGTCTCTCTCCTCAACTACCAAAGTCCCTTTTTCCTGTCCTCTCTCCAGCTTCCACATAGGAAACATTGTGACCCTTGACTTTCTGAGACTGGCTGATCTCACTTAGCATAATATTCTCTAGTTCCGTCCATTTTCCTGAAAATGACAATTTTGTTGTTGTTGTTGTTTGGTACTGGAAATTGAACCCAGGAACATTCTACCTGGGAACTAGACCCCAGCCCATTTCATTTTTTTTTTTTATTTTGAAACAGGGTCTTGCTAAATTGCTGAGGCTGACTTCAAACCTGTGATCCTCCTGTCTTGGCCTCCCAAGTACTGGGATTACAGGCGTGTGCCACTGTGCCTGGCTATTTTGTTATTCTTTATGGCTGAGTGGAATTCCATTGTGTGTATATACCACATTTCCATTATCTGTTCACCTGTTGATGGATACCTGGTTTGGTTCCATAATTTGGCTATTGTGAATTGTGCTGCTACAAACATGGATTTGCATGTATCAATATAGTATTCTGACTTTAATTCTCTTGGACAGATACTGAGGAGTGGTAGAGCTGGGTCATATGGTGGTTTCATTCCTAGCCTTTTGAGGAACCTCCATACTAATCTTCCATACTAATTTTTTTTTTTTTGCGGTACTGGGGATTGAACCCAGGGGCATTCTACCTCTGAGCTACACCCCCGGCCCTATTTTTTATCTTTTATTTTGAAACCGGGTCTCACGAAGTTGCGGAGGGCCTCACTAAGTAGCTGAGGCTGGCCGCGAACCTGGATCCTCGGGTCTCAGCCTCCCAAGTACTGGGACTACAAGCGTGCGCCACCACGCCCGGCTTTCCATACTAATTTACAATCTCACCAACAGTGTGTAAGAGTTCGTATTTCCCCAATCCTCACCAACATTTGTTATTGTTTGTATTCTTGATGATGTTTGTATTCTTGCCATTCTAACTGAACTTAGATGAAATCTCAGTGCTAACATCTGCTCTTTTTTTAAAGCTGCACAGAAGTGAGGGAGGGTGGGGGAGAAACGGACTGGATCTGGTACAGGGCCAGCCTAAGGGATAGCCACTGTCAGCTATGGCCAGATGGTGCTGGGCACAGATGTGGGTTACCGTGATTGGGGATTTTGATTTTTCAAGGGAAACTGGGGATTTGTATTTTTTTTTTTCGGTACCGGGGATTGAACCCAGGGGCATTCTACCTCCACGCTACACCCCCGGCCCTATATTTTTATACTTTATTTTGAAACCGGGTCTCACGAAGTTGCGGAGGGCCTCACTAGGTAGAGAGAGAGAGAGAGAGAGAGAGAGAGAGACAGGGAGAGAGAGAGAGAGAGAGAAAGAGAGAGAACTGAGGCTGGCTGCGAACCCGGATCCTCCGGTCTCTGCCTCCCAAAGTACTGGGATTACAAGCGTGCGCCACCACGCCCGGCTTGTATTTTTTTTTTAAATGGTAGTTTCTGAACTTTTTTTTTGTGTGTGGTACTGGGGATGGAACCCAGGGGTATTCTACTTTTGAGCTACACCCCCAGCCCTATTTTATTCTTTTATTTCGAAAAAGGGTCTCACTAAGTTGCTGACCGCCTCACTAAGTTGCTGAAGTTGCTCCCACTAACTTTTGATCCTCCTGTCTCAGCCTCTCAAGTACTTGGGATTACAAATGTGCGCCACCACGCCCAGCACCTCCTAACTTTTTTTTTTTTTTTGCAGTACTAGAGATTGAACCCAGGGCCCAGGGGTGTTCTACCTCAGAGCTACACCCCCAGCCTGGTTTTTTAGTCTTTATTTTAAAACAGGGTCTCACTAAGTTGCAGAGGGCCTCACTAAGTAGCTGAGGCTGGCAGCAAACCGGGATCTTTTGGTCTCAGCCTCCCACGTACTGGGATTATAAGCATGTGCCACCACGCCCGGCACCTCCTAACTTTTAAAAGCATAAAACTAAAACATTCTTGACACCAAGGGTTTAATTAACTACAACTTAAGGGTCACTAGTTTGTGTCTTCTGGATAAACCTTGACCTTCTGAAAGCTGGCCCTCCTGGCTGGGTAGAGGAGACATCCTGGGATAGATCTACAGGCAGTTGTAATGCAGTAAGAAAACTATCTTATCTCCATTGTTTTCTAAGGAGCTGGATCCTGGTAACTGAAGAATCTTGTTTACAGAGTTCAGGATGATCCTGTTTGTCATGTGGCTTTCAACTGCCTGTTCTCTGCTCTTAGACAGTGGTAATGAGCACAAGGGTGAAGCCTGGGGAGCTGGGCCTGAGCTCTGCTGTGCTTAAAAAGAGCAAAACTCATGCTTGTAATCCCAGGCTGAGAGGCTGGGACACGAGGATCGCAGGTTCAAAGCCAGCCTCAGCTACTTAGTGAGACCCTGTTTCCAAATAAAAAATAAAAAGGGTTGGGGGTGTAGCTCAGAGGTAGAATGCCCCTGGGTTCAATCCCCAGTACTGCAAAAAAAAAAAAAGGAACAAAACTCGCTGGGGTGTGGTGGCATATGCTTGTCATCCCAGAACTTGGGAGGCTGAGACAGGAGGACTGCAGGGGTTTATTTTATTTTATTTTTTGTTACTGGGAATTGAACCCAGAGGCATTCTACCTCCGAGCTGCACCCCAGACCGATTTTGTTACTTATTTGGAGATAGGGTCTCACTAGGTTGCTGAGAGTCTCACTAAATTGCTGAGGCTGTCCTCGAACCTGTGATCCTCCTGTCTCAGCCTCCCAAGTACTAGGATTACAAGCTTGCGCCACCATGCCCGGCTAGGGCTACAGGTTTGAGGCCAGTGTGTGGTAATTTAGATAAACCGTGTCTCAAAATAAAAAAAAATAAAAAAGGATTGGGGATGTAGCTCAGAGGTAGAATTCACCTGGATTCAATCCCAGGACTATTTTGTGTGTGTGTGTGGTACTGGGGATTGAACCCAGGGGCATTCTATCTCTGAGCTACACCCTCAGCCCTAATTATTATTTTATTTTGAAATGGAGTCTCGCTAAGTTGCAGAGGGCCTCACTAGGATCCTGAGGCTGTCCTCAAACGTGCGATTCTTCTGTCTCAGCCTCCCAAGTACTGGAATTATAAGTGTGCACCACCACACCCGGCTCAATCTCAGTATGAGGAGGAGGAGGAAGAGGAGGAGGAGGAGGAGGAGGAGGAGGAGGAGAAGAAGAGGAAGAAGAAGAAGAAGAAGACAATGATGACGACAGAGGAAGAAGAAAGCAAAACAGGGGGAGAAGACTGAGAAGTGGGTGAAGGATGGGCTTGGCTGGGGATGCAGAAGAGGAGAGGGAGTGAGATGGGTCCAATGAAAATTTTTATCCACCAAGAACTGGGGGGTATCAATGCTGATCTTTTCCTTGGTCTTGATGTAGGATAGAAGAAATAAATAGGTAGAAAGGAAACAGATGGGAAGAAGTAAAATATAACTTTAACATAACCTGATGTAAACGTTCCTCAACTTTTACTACCCAAACCAGTTCTTTGTTCCAGGACTCTCTCTCCAAAATTCCTGGGACATCCGTAAGTCTTAAAGTTATCAATCAATTGATCAATCAATAAATAAACTATAATTGCCCTGTGCACTGTTAACATGACAGATATGATATCTTTTTTGTATATATGTATATATAAATATATAATATAAATATATATTATATATAAGTATATAATATATATAATAATATATATAAAAAGGCTATATATATATAAAAATGGGCTGGGGGGGTATAGCTTGCAGGTAAAATGCCCTTGGGATCAATCCCCAGTACCACACACACACAAAAATGTTGGTAGCAGTGATTCTGCAATTCCACTCCTAGATACATATCCAAAAGCATTGATCAATCAACAAATAAACTATAATTGCCCTGTGCACTGTTAACATGACAGCTATGATATTTTTTTCTGTGTGTGTGCTACCAGGGATTGAACCTAAACAAAAACTTGTACATAAATGTTCACAGCAGGGCTATTTTATTTATTTTGATACTCATGATTGAACCCAGGTATATTCTACCTCCGAGCTACACCCCCAACCCTTTTTATTTTTTTATTTTGGAACAGGGTCTCACTACATCGCTGAGGATCTCCCTAAGTGGCTGAGGCTGTCCTTGAACCTGCAATCCTCCTGTCCCAGCCTTCTAAGTACTAGGATTACAAGAGTCTACCACCACGCCTGGCTCCAGCAGCGCTATTGACAGTAGCAAAGGTGGATGCAACGCGAGTGCCCACAAAGGAATGAACGAATGAAGTGTGGCATATTCCTAAGTGGATTATTATTTGGCCGTAGGAAGGGGTGAAGTTCTGACACGTGCCACACACCGGTGAAGCTTGAGAGAAGCCAGTCCCCTAATGCCACAGATTACATGATTCTATTTCTCTGAAATGTCCTGACGAGGCAAGGTTATTGGAACAGAAAGTAAATTAGAGGTTGCTTATGGCGGAGAGGTACCTAAAGGCATGGGGGGGGGTTGAGGCAATGGGAATGTTCTCGAACTAATTATGGTGGTGGTTGCATAACCGCGTGAACTTAGGAAAATGCTCTGCATTGTACACTTTATTTATTTATTTATTTTTGCGGTACCGGGGATTGAACCCAGGGGCATTCTACCTCCACGCTACACCCCTGGCCCTATTTTTTATCCTTTATTTTGAAACCGGGTCTCACGAAGTTGCGGAGGGCCTCACTAAGGAGAGAGAGAGAGAGAGAGCCGAGGCTGGCCGCGAACCCAGATCCTCCGGTCTCTGCCTCCCAAAGTACTGGGATTATAAGAGTGTGCCACCACGCCCGGCCATTTTAAACGGGAGGATTGGTGGTGTGTGAGTTACATCTTACAGACTTTACATCAGTAAAGGTGTTTAAAAAATTAAGAGTTGGCGGCACACCTGTGGACGATAAACAGCACAACAGGTGTGGCAGCTCACCCGCCCACACCACAGCCTGACATGCTTGGGCACGGAGGGCCCCGCCCCAGCTCAAGAACCAGGCGGTCCCTGAAAAAGCCACCAGCTTCTTCGCTATGCCACAGCAAGGACGAGTCGGAGACATGGCATCCTCTCCCTGGGAAGGGCCAGGGAAGAGTCCCTGATGGGCTGTGTTTCATAAACTGAAGTTGGCACCAAGATGGAGTGTGCGCCTTTAGAATTAAGGCCCTTTTAGTACCAGAGGTGAGGGAGGGGACAGCCACAAGGAGGAGACAGACTCAGACACTCCCTCCTCTTGCCTTGCGGTGTGACTTGAAACCTGGGGACCTGCGTCGGGGTGGTGGCAGCTGTGTGTGTGTCTGTCTGTCTGAGGTGGTTCAGCTTAGTAGGGACCCAAGGGCAGGAGCATGGGGCTTAGGCATCTTCCGTGTCTAAGCACTGGTTTTTGTTTTTGGTGTTTTTGATACTAGGGATTAAACTCAGGGACATTCTACTTCTGAGCTACATCCCAGCGCTATTTTATTTTTTATTTTGAAACAGGGCCTCACTAAGTTGCTGAGGTTGGCCGTGAACCTGCGATCCTCCTGTCTCAGTCTCCCAAGTACTGGGATTACAGGCATGCACTACATGCCCGGTCTAGCACTGACTTTTTTTTTTTTTTTTGCAGTACCGGGGATTGAACCCAGAGGCGTTCTACCTCCGTGTTACGCCCCCGGCCCTAGTTTTTATACTTTATTTTGAAACCGGGTCTCACGAAATTGCGGAGGGCCTCACTAAGTAGAGAGAGAGAGAGAGACAGGGAGAGAGAGAGAGACACGCGTGCGCGTGCGTGAGCTGAGGCTGGCCACGAACCCGGATCCTCCGGTCTCTGCCTCCCAAAGTACTGGGATTACAAGCGTGTGCCACCACGCCCGGCCTGACGGTTTTTAAACAAGGAGCGTGGGACACTTTGAAGTCCCAGGGCTTGGCTGTAAACCTTAAAATCCTTCCGATGGGGGCTGGGGGTGGGGGGTGACCGGTTCTCCTTGGGGTTGGTCTGACCCTGGCTTCTTTTAACCTGGACCTTCTTGGAGGACAAAAAAGCCTATGTCTGTAGGGGCGACCTGGTGGCAGGATTGTGGCCCCAAAGCTGCTAGCAGCGGCTGCCTCTTGCGGGCAGCCTTGGTTTGCTTTTGGGTTTCCTCCTGGAAGAGCCTCTCCCACTGCCCCTCTTCAGGCGGGACCAGCTGCTTCCAGAGCCTTCTGCATCTTAGCCTCCTCCAGTCCCAGCATCTTCATCAGCAGGACTAGCTGACCCAGCTGGCTGTCTTTACAGACATGCACGGGTGGATTCTCGCACCCAACAGACTCTTAACCAGTTGTCATTCTTGAGAGCAACCTTCAGGTGTGTGTGTGGGGGAGTTGTCCTGGGTTCCTTGCCACCCTCACGACCAGGATTGCTCTAAGAGCAGGAGAACGTCTCAGGCGATGCTCCTACTTCTGTTTGTGCTGCAGGAAGAGCATCCCTTCCCTTTATGGGCGCACCGAAGCATTCCCATTAACTTGCTAAGGTTAACTGCAGTTTCTCCCCAGCCATGCCCTGGCAGAGCCCACATAGCAAACCTAGATCCAAAATCAAATCACCCAGGCTTTGAGCTGACCAGCCCTCCTGTTCCCGCCGGCCAGGGTCCCTCTGCAAGGCTGCCCTAGCTGACAGCAGGGGACACACCCCACAGCCACAGCCACCCGAGTGTCTCCCTGCAGCAGCGCACGCTCCTGTGCAGGTGCCCAAAGGGCTCTGAGCATGGCCACCCGCACGCCCCTCCCCTCTGTGCGCCAGCCTGGGTGTCCGGCCACCAGCAAGGTGATTATGAAGTACTAAGGCTGTGCGCTTTCCTTTCCACACAAAAAAATAATCACCGGGAGTCCCTTTGATTTCCAGGGAAACCGGGGCTTCTCGCCACACTTCCTGTCAGGCCGGCCCTTTGAACAAGCTCACTCCATAATTTAGAGTTTGAATCTCGTTTTAAATGGCAGTTAAAAATTGCATGTGGCAGTTCACAATGAAATTTAGCTTGACAGCTTGGACATAAAACTAAAAATAAATGACTTCACATCCAAATAATAAGTAATAACAATGTTAGCCTGCATAAGAATAGCAGGGCTGGATTCAAATACAATATTAATTTTAGGAATATGAGTGACTGGGGAGAGACAGAGGCAAAGAAACAAATCCTTCATATAGCAATCGTCTCCTCTTATCCCCCAGGCGGCTGGCTGCCTTTCACCTCCGCGGCACGGCAATTATGTGGTGTAATGGAGGCAGCGCAAATAAGCAGAAAGATTTTATTAAACCAAATGAGCAAATCATCTGCGTATTATTGCGATTTGATTGACACTGACAAGTGTCGAGACGACGCAGATGTGAATATGATAAAGAAGGCTGCAGAAAAGCTCTTGATAATGTTACTCTTGATAAAGTTGCCTGGCCACCCTCTCTAAGTAAATAAAGGGGAGAGGAATAGGACGCATATTAATTCACCCCGTTTGCAGGCTACTGGAGGACGGGAGGGGAAAAAAAGTTGCAATGGGTTCAGCGTGTGGCATTTTATATGAATACCAAAATTGCATTCATGATTCACATAGACTTTACGATAATATATTAATATTAAAACTAAAGGTCATTCCACATAACAGTTAAGCTGCCTGAGCTTCAACCTTTATACCAATAACAGACTCTGGGAAGTAAGTGAGAAATATTTGAATACTCTAAAAAAAAATTTTTTTTTATAACTTGGGAGGATTGCTGGCTAACGTTAGCTCAGGTGGCCCCTCACCCACCTGCCCTCTCCGGGGACAATTAAAGGGCTACCTCGAGGATGGTTGCATCTGAGACAGCTGGTGCTGCCAAGTGAGGAAAGGTGATTAATTGCCACAGGCCTTCGGGCCCTCATACACTAATGATTCCCTCCTGAGCCGGGGAGCCGCTGCCACCCCGGTGCTCCACGGCCGCGTCAGCACAAAACTTTACTCGGCTGCTGGGGTGCTTGGAGCAAGCGGCCCGGCGCAGGAAGGCTCTGTCTAGGACGATTTAGAGGGAGACCTGCCTGGAGGCAGGGGGCTGGCTGCGATGACCTCCAGAGCTCCCTCCAGGGGGTGGTTTGCTCCGATTCTGTCAGCCGGGCTGGCTCAAATAGAAGAGTGTCCTGGGTGGGTGCGTGGGTGGGACCTGAACGTCGTCCTGGAAGAGGAGCTTAGAGAAGAAAATGGGGACAGTTGAGGCCTGCTGGTCCCTGTGGAGGTGCTGTGCACACGGAGTAGAGTCAGGTAAACCAGTGCCTGAGAAAGGCGTTCTCAGTGCTCAACAGTTTATCTGGCCCTCGGTCACACGTGCAGATCCAAAGTCCATGGACAGCCAGCCGGGTGGGCTAGGTGAGCCCCGTGTGCCTCAGAGTTAAGATCATTCTGCATTTCGTGACCTCCCTGGTGGCCTGATGTGAGCCACGGTGGGCGTGTTCACACCGCAGAAACTGGCAAATACTGTAAGACAGACCCCCCCCCCACACACACACATTCCCCAGCCAGGTTTTAAGCCTTTTACTCCAGTCAGTCAGTGGCACCTGGGGACATTTCATCTTTGCCAGGTTGCTGGGCCACCACATTTACTGGCGTCACCTCATAAAAGCATAGGAACATGGCTCCTTTATTGTATCTAGAACTGATGGAGGCGTCATGAACCTCAATTTGGTGCAAAATAAGAGGGGAGGAAAAGGCTTAAGTCCAACCTAATATTGTAATTCCAACAACATCTTAGTCATTTCCTACCTCTTTTGGGAAAAGAATTTGGGTTCTGGCTTCTGCCTCCCTGCCGCCCAGCCAGCTCCGCTCCGCGACAGCACCGGAGCGAGTGCACCGGGACATGGTGCGCGTCTTGGGCGCCGGGTCGGCTTGGCGCCGGCTGCTGCTCTCCCTGCTGGCACTCTAGGCTGGTGAACTCGTGTCCTGGTCTCCCACGATCCTGGTCACGCTCCCCGACTGGCTCGGTTCAGCTCACGGCTGGCAGGTAGACACCACGCATGCCCTCACCCCCAGCCTTCCCCTGGGGAAGATGGGTAGGTCCCCCTCACCTGCTGTGGGGTCTCCTTGCCCCTCCTGCAGGGCATGCGCTGGGCTGGGCCCTCACCTCCAGGGCATGGAAGGCAGCAGGGACAACTGTGCTCCTCCTCCACCCACCTTACTTTGCAAACACAGGTGGCCTAATCCAGGTGGAACGGAGAGGCAGGGGACCTCTTCCCCAGGGCCTGAAGGACAGTTGAGGCAGAACTGCCTCCTCCTTCGGGCTTCCCCATTCCTCTTTGGCACATCTTTCCCTCCCCAGGCAAAGACGTGGTGCAAGGAGGTCAGGACAGAGGTCCAACCGTCTCCCTGCCTGCCCCCCGCCACTGCCGAGGCCACGTCTCCTCCCTCAGTGTCCAACCCATGCCTGGGAGAGAACATGCAGTCAATGGTCGTGCCCAACACTGACGAAGAGAACAGAGCAGACTTTTAAGAATGAGAAAAATCACACACAACAAGGCTAAGAATTGTTTCCTAACATTTGTTGTTGGTGTATGTGTGTGTATGTGTGTGCATGGGTACATATGAATGTCCTGCCTTGGGTCACGGAAGGACATGTTTTTTTTTTTTTTTTTTTGCGGTACCGGGGATTGAACGCAGGGGCGTTCTACCTCCGCGCTACGCCCCCGGCCCTATTTTTTATCCTTTATTTTGAAACCGGGTCTCACGAAGTTGCGGAGGCCTCACTAAGCAAAGAGAGAGAGAGAGAGACAGGGAGAGAGAGAGAGAGAGAGAGAGCTGAGGCTGGCCGCGAACCCAGATCCTCCGGTCTCAGCCTCCCAAGTACTGGGATTACAAGCGTGCGCCACCACGCCCGGCACGGAAGGACATGTTTGAAAGCCACTCTTTGCATCATAGACTATCACAGAGCAACACATGTATCCAAGGGACATGGGAACATCTCCAACTGGGAGGTCTCCAAGCACTGGGGCTTCCAAGCTTGGCTCTGGTATGCTGAGGGATTTATTTATTTACTTATTTATTTATTTATTGCACTGGGGATTGAACCCAGGGGCATTCTACCTCTGAGCTGCACCCCCATCCTATTTTACTCTTTATTTTGAGACTGTGTCTCACTAAGTTGCTAAGAGTCTCGCTACGTTGCTGAGGCTATCCTCACACCTGTGATTCTCCTGTCTCTGCCTCCAAGTACTGGGATTACAGGCGTGCACCACCATTCCCAGCAATTTATTTATTATTTATTTATTTATTTTATTATTTTTTGGTACTGGAGGCTGAACCCAGGGGCATTCTACCTCCAAGTTATACCCCAGCCCTATTTCATTTTTTATTTTGGAACAGGGTCTCACGAAATTGTGAAGGGTTTTGCTAAATTGCTAAGGCTGATCTCAAACCTGCAATCCTCCTGTCTTAGCCTCCCAAGTACTGGGATTACAGGCATGTACCACCATGCCCAGCTTGCTGAAGATATTTAAGAAAAAAAAATTTTTTTTTGAGAAAATCTTCATGACAACTCTGGTTTGCCATGCAAAATCCAATTTTGCAAGTCACGAACTGAGCCCAATTCTTTGTCTTGCATTCCTCTGTAAACACTGCACACAGCCTCTCCCCACTCCCCGAGGAAGCTCGCTGCCTCCAGCCAGCAAGGAGAGGGTCACGCTCAGAAAGGCCAAAGAAAAAAGGTGATGAATGCTTTCTCAAACTGCTTCTGTTACATGCTCTGAGAGGTGGTTTGCTGGCCTTCCCCCTGTACCCGTCCCTCACCTGGCTTTGCCTGATGACAGTGACAGCCCTCCAGAGTGACTCAGAGCTAAGCTGGCTGGCTCTGGAGGCCACCACTCTGCCACCTGGGTGTCGGGGCCTCCAGGAGCCATACTTGCATTTTTTTTTTTGTACTGGGGATTGAACCCAGGGGTATTCTACCTCTGAGCTACGCCCCCAGCCCTTTTTATTTTTATTTCCAAACAGGGTCTCACTAGGTTGCCACGTTGTCTCACTACGTTTCCAAGGCTGTCCTCAAACCTGTGATCTTCCTGTCTCATCCTCCCAAGTACTGGGATTGCAGGCATGTGCCACCACACCTGGCTGACACTTGGCTTTAATGAGCGAGTCTGTGGGATCATGAATAAAAGCCAAAGGAAATGGCCCGAGGCCCCTGCCACTGGGACTAGGTCAGGCTGTCCTCATCGTTACTGTTTGCCACCTCCCCTCCCCTCCAGGCTGTAAGCTAGACTGTGTGCCCACTTTCCTCCCAGGGCACCCCCAGTCCCAGCAGAGTGCCAGGGCACTTGTAGGTACTTGATAAAGATGCATAGAGGGCATGAGTGTGGATTTAGGCAGGAGAAGTTCTAAACCTCCTGTATTTCTTTACAGTTGCTCTGTAATGGTTCCAGGGAATATTGTTAAATTTGGGACCCCCAACCACATCACATCACTATATTAAATAAGTCCCAGATACTTTGTGGATGTTCTTTTATGAGTTTTCTAACAGGCAGAAACAGCAGAGACAAATTAAGTGATTTGGGTTTGTCTATATATATATTTTTTTTGGTACTAGGGATGGAACCCAGGGCCTCACACATGCTAGGCAAGAGCTCTACCACTGAGCTACACCCCCAGCCCTTTTTATCTTATTATTTATTTTGAGACAATGTCTCACAAAGTTGCCCAGGCTGGCCTTAAACTTGCGTTCTTCCTGCCTCAGCCTCCCACGTGGCTGGGATTAGAGGTATGTGCCACTGTACCTGGCTGTCCATCTTTTAATAAAATGTTACTCCTTTTGTTTGTTGTTGTTCCGGAAGAGCATTTTGGGAACCAATCACTGAAACGTGTATCTCACAGTGGGACACAGTGGAGTACTTGATAAAGATGCATAGAGGGCATGAGTGTGGATTTAGGCAGGAGAAGTGCTAAACCTCCTGTATTTCTTTACAGTTGCTCTGTAATGGTTCCAGGGAATATTGTTAAATTTGGGACCCCCAACCACATCACATCACTATATTAAATAAGTCTTTACTGTGTCTTCACACACATCCCATCCCTGCTGGTAAAGTAAGATACACATCCATCAGTGTATTTTATGCTTATCCATTCAAAAATATACCCAACACCAGCATCATTCGCTATTTAACTTTGAATGCTGGTCTGAGGGAAAAATAAATAAGGCTATATATATGTTTTTGAAAAGCAGGTCTCTAAATTCTATGATATTTCAAGGGATAAAATTGGTCAGATGTATTTTATTTTTTAGTTTTTTTGCGGTACTTGGGATTGAACCCAGGGGCATTCTATCTCCAAGCTACACTTCCAGCCCTGTTTTTTTTTTTTTTTTTTTTTTGTGGTACCGGGGATTGAACCCAGGGGCGTTCTACCTCCACGCTATACCCCTGGCCCTATTTTTTATACTTTATTGTGAAACCGGGTCTCATGAAGTTGTGGAGGGCCTCAATAAGTAGAGAGAGAGAGAGAGAGAGAGAGAGAGAGAGGGAGAGAGAGAGAGAGAAAGGGCTGAGGCTGGCCGTGAACCCGGATCCTCCGGTCTCTGCCTCCCAAAGTACTGGGATTCAAGCGTGCGCCACCACGCCCGGCGTCCAGCCCTGTTTTTTATTCCTTATTTTGAAACAGGGTCTCACTAAGTTGCAGAGGGCCTCACTAAGTAGCTGAGGCTGGCCGTGAACCCCGATCCTCTGGTCTCAGCCTCCCAAGTACTAGGATTACAAGCGTGCGCCACCACTCCCAGCTGGTCAGATATATTTTAAATGTTAACTGCCATTTCCCTGTGTACTTATATTAACAGAATTAGAAGTCACAATTGTAGGATATTCAATATGTTTAAGATATATGTACACAAATCCTTGCTTTAAGGCCTGCTGTAACCAAACACTTTGTTTGGAATGAACAACTATTTTCTTAAGTTACCCTTTCCAACACGATTTTCCCATTGCAAATGCAGAATGCAAACTTTGTAACCTAACACTTGTGACTTATGTAAGCTGAATCTAAGTTACTTTAACTATCATTTTGTGTGTGTGTGTGTGTGTGTGTGTGTGTGTGTGTGTGTGTGTGTGTTACTGGGGATTGAAACTAGAGGGATTCTACTTCTTTTTTATTTGGAAACAGAGTCTTATTAAGTTGCTGAGGCTGGCCTCGAACCTATGATCTTCCTGTCTCAGCCTCCCAAGAACTGGGATTACAGGAGTGCGTCACTGGGCCTGGCTTCCCTGTCTTATTTACTCATTCATTCATTCATTCCATCAGAAAAATACCTATTACCTACCAGAGTACCTGCTAAGATTTTAGGTAGATAGACAAGACCTCTCCCCTCAAGAAACAAAACCAACACAGCATTGCAGGTGGAGACGGCGCTCTGAAAGACATACACAGGGCCAGGGGAGAGCCAGCAGCTACTGGGGAGGGGTCTTCAGGAGGCTCCTGAGGAGGCAGCATCAGAACAAAGGCCCAGCTAAGGGGAGGGTCATCGAGGGGCCCTGCAGGGGTGGGGGCAGGGCAGGGGAGCCCCTGAGAAGAGGCGGGAGTGGCCAGCTGCAGGAGCCCCTCACACAAGGCCTCAAGAATCGAAATGAGAAATACCAACTTTATGTGAAATGCGAAGCTAAATATTACTCTACGTAATGGCCGTTTTCATAATTGCCAAAAGATAGGGGAAACTCAAATGATCCTGATCCATTTACAGACACACCCTCAGGAAGGAAAAGAAACTGAATCTGTGCTACAATACCTAAATTTTAAATGCTTTGTGCCAAGTGACAAAAGTCAGACTTTGGGGCTGGGGATGCAGCTCAGTGGATTCCTAGTACTCATTATTCACATCACTAGAATCACTTGCCCAGCATGCACAAGGCCTTGGGTTCAACCCCAGAACCTAAAAAATAAAAAATGCCAGACTTAAGCCGGACATGGTGGTGCATACCTGTAATCCCAGTACTTGGGAGGCCGAGACAGGAGGATCACAGGTTCAAGGCCAGCCTCAGTAACTTAGGGAAGCCCTTGACAATTTAGCAAGACTCCATTAAAAAACAAAAGGGGGGTGGGTCTGGGGGTATACCTCAGAGGTAGAATGCCTCTGGGTTGGATCCCCAGTAACACACACACACACACACACACGCACACGCACACGCACTCCAACTTCATATTAGTTACCTATTGTTGAATCATCCCCAAACGTATCAGGGGCAGGGAAGTAAAATCCTACCACTTATCTGGAAGGAAAACTTGATGGGCAACGGGGCAGCTGCTTGGAGAAGCTGTGACTGTGTTGCTATCTCACTTCTAGAGAGAGAGAAAGTTCTGTGATTCTTTGCTAATGAGCCTGGTCCTTGGAGACAGAGCCACGGGATTCACAGTACTCATTATTCACATTAATGGAAGAAAAACATACTATCTCATGGATTCATTCGGGAAAAGAGAAATGCCCTGTGACTCTCACACCTGCTGTGATATGCAAGGGCTCCGCCACCGAGCACCGCGCTGCTTCCCACTGGTGCCACAGACCCTCAACTTCTCCGCACCTCAGTTTCCCTCACTTGCAAAAAGCGTGGCTAGGACATCTTAGGGTCCCTCCCACCTACAAAGTCTTAGCTGTCATTGTGTGATTTAATGACATGGTGCTTCTTGTGTGATGAGCTGAGGTTCCCCGGCCCCTGAAGCCCACCCCATGTACTTCCCAGGGTCCTTTGGAAAACACCCGCAGGACCCGCCACATCTGCTGGCCACCTGCTCTACTGTTGACAAGCTTTTCCTTCAAATAAACTCACTTTTTAAAACTTAAATGTGTATATTTTTAAAGTAAACTTTATATCATGATGGTAAGTAGGAAAAAAATTCAGTGAGATGAGCCAATTAAAAGACGACGGTAAAATAAACACAGGAGAGTGAGGCAGGGTTGCCAGTTTGAGATAGAGACGTGAGTCTCTATCTGCGCGTGTTTTAAGGAGGAATGATGGGAGACAGGCATTGAAGGCCCATTAGCACCAAACTGGGAAAATTCTCCTTGCAGAGGCTTAAAAGATAATTTTTTTTTTTCGGTACTAGGGATTGAACCCAGGGGCATTCTACCTCTGAGCTACACCCCAGCCCTATTTTTTATTCTTTATTTTGAAACAGGGTCTCACTAAGTTGCGGAGGGCCTCACTAAGTAGCTGAGGCTGGCCCTGAACCCGGATCCTCCTGTCTCAGCCTCCCAAGTACTAGGATTACAAGCGTGCGCCACCATGCCCAGCTTAAAAGATAATTGATAGGGGAGTGACTTAGTCCTTAGTCCTTTGGTGACTTAGTGTTATCCAACGCCATGTCTACGTATCCCTAATACCCTGATACACCTCCCTCAGTTTGAGAAACATGGAATTTGGCATCATTACAATTATTTAGTTAAGAGTTGGTTCCTTTGCTTCCCTGACTAAGCTCCCAGAGACCAGGTGGGTCCTGGTCTATCCATCCTTGTATCCCTACCGTATGTCCCTTCTGTTGCTGCACGGGCCACAGGTCAAGCCTTAGGGCAGCGTGGCAAGAGGACGGGCTTGGAGTGAGCAGCCTCTTCACCAGCCAGGGCTGGTATTTAGTCCTGGTTGCTGTTGTCTGGGGAAGGGTGGGATGGGGGAGTGATGGTAGAGGGTATGGGGTTTCCTTTGGGGGTGATGAAAGTGCTCTAAAATTGATTGTGGTGATGGTTGAAAAACTCTGAATATATTGAAAACCACTGACTGGTACATTTGAATGGGTGAATTTATGGGATGTGGATTATCTCAATAAAGCTGTTACAAAAATAAAAGAAGCTAGCCTGGTGCCGTGGTGCATGCCTGTGATCAGCAACTTAGTAAGGCCCTCAGCAACTTAGCCTATCTCAAAATAAAAATAAAATAGGGCTGGGGGTGTACTTAGTAAGGCCCTCAGCAACTTAGCCTATTTCAAAATAAAAATAAAATAGGGCTGGGGGTGTACTTAGTAAGGCCTTCAGCAACTTAGCCTATCTCAAAATAAAAATAAAATAGGGCTGGGGGTGTACTTAGTAAGGCCCTCAGCAACTTAGCCTATTTCAAAATAAAAATAAAATAGGGCTGGGGGTGTACTTAGTAAGGCCCTCAGCAACTTAGCGTATTTCAAAATAAAAATAAAATAGGGCTGGCTGGGGTGTAGCTTGGAGGTAAAATGCTCCTGGGTTCATCCCCAGCACCACAAAAATAAATAAATAAAAGAAGCTTTGTAAACCAGCTGCGCCTGAACGGATGGTGGTGGTGCATCCTGATGGTGTTGGTATGAGTCACCTGGGCACTTCAGAGCCTGCAATGCTGCCCCACCTGGGAGGCTCACAGCAGAATCTCTGGGTCCCTGCTTGCCTCCAGTTTTAGAAGCCCCTCAGAGGATTCCGACAGGCAGCTAAGGCTGAGGACACTACAAAGGTAAGCTCTGCACAATGAATGGCTTTGCTCATTACCTGATTAACCTCCTTGTACTGGATAACTCCTTGTACCCCGACACACACACCTCTTCTCCATTTTGGGACCTGTGTACTTAAGTTAGCTATCTGAAAAGCCGCATGCTCAGTATCACTATCATTAAAGAAATGCAAATTAAAATCACAACAAGATATGACTTCACACCCAGTAGAATGGCTATGATAAAAATGAAGAATAAGTGTTGGTAAGAAAGTGAGGAAAGTGCAACCCTGTGCCTTGCTGGTGGGGATGCCAACTGGTGCAGCCACCATGGAAACAGTATGGCGGCTCCTCAAAAAAGTTAACCATAAGCCGGGTGTGGTGGCGCACGCTTGTAATCCCAGTGCTTGGGAGGCTGACAGGAGGATCTGGGTTCGTGGCCAGCCTCAGCTACTTAGTGAGGCCCTCCGCAACTTAGTGAGAACCTGTTTCAAAATAAAGAATAAAAAATAGGGCTGGGGGTGTAGCCCGGAGGTAGAATGCCCCTGGGTTCAATCCCTGGTATGGAAAAAAAAAGTTAACCATAGTTACCATATGACCCTCCAATTCCACCCCTAGATATATATCCAAAAGAATTGAAAACAGGTCCCCAAGCAAGCACGTGTACATCTCAGTACTTGGGAGGCTGAGACAGGAGGATCTCAGGTTTGCAGCCAAAGTCAGCAACTTAGTGAGGCCCTCTGCAACTTAATGAGACCCTGTTTCAAAATAAAAAATAAAATAGGGCTGGGGGTGTAGCTTAGAGGTAGAGTGCCCCTGGGTTCAATCCCCAGTACCACACACACACACACACACACACACACACACACACACACATCTCTAAGTATTCAATTCAGGAGTATCAAGTGCATTTACAGTGTTCTGTAACCATAACCAATATCCATTTCCAGAACTTTTTCATCATCCTGAACGGAAACTCTACTCATTAAGCACTGACTCCCACTCCCACCTCCCCGGCCCTAGGTAACTGCTATGATTTAGATGTGGTTTGTTCCCCAAGGTGTCAAGAAGTGGAACGAACCTAAATGTCCATCGACAAATGAATGGATAAACTGTGGTATATGCATACAATTATTCAGCCATCGATGAAACGTAATTCTGATACATATACTAGAAAATGGGTGAGCCTTGAACACATTATGCTAAGTGAAATATGCCAAACACAAGATTTCACTTATACAAGGTGCCCAGACTAAGCAAATTTAGAGAGAAAGTAGAATAGGTTAATTAGTTCATGTTTCATCACGATAACAAAAGACAGACTACTTATGAAGAGAAGAGGTTAATTTAGCTCACGATTCTGGAGTCTGGAAGTGCAAAGAGCATGGTGCTGACTCAGGTGGGGGCTCCCCTGGGCTCCGTCACCTCATGGCGGATGGCGGTGGCAGAGGTTTAAGTGGGGGTGAGAGATCACATTTTGAAACAGGAAGCCAGAAAGTCTAGGGTCCCACGATCCCTTCCAAGGGCAGGGTCCCCAGTGACCTAAGGGCCTCTCACTGGGTCCCACCTTTTATAGATTCCACACCATCTCCCAATAGCACCACCCTGGGACCAAGCTTCCAACACATAATTCTTGGGGAACAAACCACATCTAAATCATAGCAGTTACCTAGGGCCGGGGAGGTGGGAGTGGGAGTCAGTGCTTAATGAGTAGAGTTTCCGTTCAGGATGATGAAAAAGTTCTGGAAATGGATATTGGTTATGGTTACAGAACATTGTAAATGCACTTGATACTCCTGAATTGAATACTTAGAGATTTGTGTGTGTGTGTGTGTGTGTGTGTGTGTGTGTGTGGTACTGGGGATTGAACCCAGGGGCACTCTACCTCTAAGCTACACCCCCAGCCCTATTTTATTTTTTATTTTGAAACAGGGTCTCATTAAGTTGCAGAGGGCCTCACTAAGTTGCTGACTTTGGCTGCAAACCTGAGATCCTCCTGTCTCAGCCTCCCAAGTACTGAGATGTACACGTGCTTGCTTGGGGACCTGTTTTCAATTCTTTTGGATATATATCTAGGGGTGGAATTGGAGGGTCATATGGTAACTATGGTTAACTTTTTTTTTCCATACCAGGGATTGAACCCAGGGGCATTCTACCTCCGGGCTACACCCCCAGCCCTATTTTTTATTCTTTATTTTGAAACAGGTTCTCACTAAGTTGCGGAGGGCCTCACTAAGTAGCTGAGGCTGGCCACGAACCCAGATCCTCCTGTCAGCCTCCCAAGCACTGGGATTACAAGCGTGCGCCACCACACCCGGCTTATGGTTAACTTTTTTGAGGAGCCGCCATACTGTTTCCATGGTGGCTGCACCAGTTGGCATCCCCACCAGCAAGGCACAGGGTTGCACTTTCCTCACTTTCTTACCAACACTTATTCTTCATTTTTATCATAGCCATTCTACTGGGTGTGAAGTCATATCTTGTTGTGATTTTAATTTGCATTTCTTTAATGATAGTGATACTGAGCATGCGGCTTTTCAGATAGCTAACTTAAGTACACAGGTCCCAAAATGGAGAAGAGGTGTGTGTGTCGGGGTACAAGGAGTTATCCAGTACAAGGAGGTTAATCAGGTAATGAGCAAAGCCATTCATTGTGCAGAGCTTACCTTTGTAGTGTCCTCAGCCTTAGCTGCCTGTCGGAATCCTCTGAGGGGCTTCTAAAACTGGAGGCAAGCAGGGACCCAGAGATTCTGCTGTGAGCCTCCCAGGTGGGGCAGCATTGCAGGCTCTGAAGTGCCCAGGTGACTCATACCAACACCATCAGGATGCACCACCACCATCCGTTCAGGCGCAGCTGGTTTACAAAGCTTCTTTTATTTATTTATTTTTGTGGTGCTGGGGATGAACCCAGGAGCATTTTACCTCCAAGCTACACCCCAGCCAGCCCTATTTTATTTTTATTTTGAAATACGCTAAGTTGCTGAGGGCCTTACTAAGTACACCCCCAGCCCTATTTTATTTTTATTTTGAAATAGGCTAAGTTGCTGAGGGCCTTACTAAGTACACCCCCAGCCCTATTTTATTTTTATTTTGAGATAGGCTAAGTTGCTGAAGGCCTTACTAAGTACACCCCCAGCCCTATTTTATTTTTATTTTGAAATAGGCTAAGTTGCTGAGGGCCTTACTAAGTACACCCCCAGCCCTATTTTATTTTTATTTTGAGATAGGCTAAGTTGCTGAGGGCCTTACTAAGTTGCTGATCACAGGCATGCACCACGGCACCAGGCTAGCTTCTTTTATTTTTGTAACAGCTTTATTGAGATAATCCACATCCCATAAATTCACCCATTCAAATGTACCAGTCAGTGGTTTTCAATATATTCAGAGTTTTTCAACCATCACCACAATCAATTTTAGAGCACTTTCATCACCCCCAAAGGAAACCCCATACCCTCTACCATCACTCCCCCATCCCACCCTTCCCCAGACAACAGCAACCAGGACTAAATACCAGCCCTGGCTGGTGAAGAGGCTGCTCACTCCAAGCCCGTCCTCTTGCCACGCTGCCCTAAGGCTTGACCTGTGGCCCGTGCAGCAACAGAAGGGACATACGGTAGGGATACAAGGATGGATAGACCAGGACCCACCTGGTCTCTGGGAGCTTAGTCAGGGAAGCAAAGGAACCAACTCTTAACTAAATAATTGTAATGATGCCAAATTCCATGTTTCTCAAACTGAGGGAGGTGTATCAGGGTATTAGGGATACGTAGACATGGCGTTGGATAACACTAAGTCACCAAAGGACTAAGGACTAAGTCACTCCCCTATCAATTATCTTTTAAGCTGGGCATGGTGGCGCACGCTTGTAATCCTAGTACTTGGGAGGCTGAGACAGGAGGATCCGGGTTCAGGGCCAGCCTCAGCTACTTAGTGAGGCCCTCCGCAACTTAGTGAGACCCTGTTTCAAAATAAAGAATAAAAAATAGGGCTGGGGTGTAGCTCAGAGGTAGAATGCCCCTGGGTTCAATCCCTAGTACCGAAAAAAAAAAATTATCTTTTAAGCCTCTGCAAGGAGAATTTTCCCAGTTTGGTGCTAATGGGCCTTCAATGCCTGTCTCCCATCATTCCTCCTTAAAACACGCGCAGATAGAGACTCACGTCTCTATCTCAAACTGGCAACCCTGCCTCACTCTCCTGTGTTTATTTTACCGTCGTCTTTTAATTGGCTCATCTCACTGAATTTTTTTCCTACTTACCATCATGATATAAAGTTTACTTTAAAAATATACACATTTAAGTTTTAAAAAGTGAGTTTATTTGAAGGAAAAGCTTGTCAACAGTAGAGCAGGTGGCCAGCAGATGTGGCGGGTCCTGCGGGTGTTTTCCAAAGGACCCTGGGAAGTACATGGGGTGGGCTTCAGGGGCCGGGGAACCTCAGCTCATCACACAAGAAGCACCATGTCATTAAATCACACAATGACAGCTAAGACTTTGTAGGTGGGAGGGACCCTAAGATGTCCTAGCCACGCTTTTTGCAAGTGAGGGAAACTGAGGTGCGGAGAAGTTGAGGGTCTGTGGCACCAGTGGGAAGCAGCGCGGTGCTCGGTGGCGGAGCCCTTGCATATCACAGCAGGTGTGAGAGTCACAGGGCATTTCTCTTTTCCCGAATGAATCCATGAGATAGTATGTTTTTCTTCCATTAATGTGAATAATGAGTACTGTGAATCCCGTGGCTCTGTCTCCAAGGACCAGGCTCATTAGCAAAGAATCACAGAACTTTCTCTCTCTCTAGAAGTGAGATAGCAACACAGTCACAGCTTCTCCAAGCAGCTGCCCCGTTGCCCATCAAGTTTTCCTTCCAGATAAGTGGTAGGATTTTACTTCCCTGCCCCTGATACGTTTGGGGATGATTCAACAATAGGTAACTAATATGAAGTTGGAGTGCGTGTGCGTGTGCGTGTGTGTGTGTGTGTGTGTGTTACTGGGGATCCAACCCAGAGGCATTCTACCTCTGAGGTATACCCCCAGACCCACCCCCCTTTTGTTTTTTAATGGAGTCTTGCTAAATTGTCAAGGGCTTCCCTAAGTTACTGAGGCTGGCCTTGAACCTGTGATCCTCCTGTCTCGGCCTCCCAAGTACTGGGATTACAGGTATGCACCACCATGTCCGGCTTAAGTCTGGCATTTTTTATTTTTTAGGTTCTGGGGTTGAACCCAAGGCCTTGTGCATGCTGGGCAAGTGATTCTAGTGATGTGAATAATGAGTACTAGGAATCCACTGAGCTGCATCCCCAGCCCCAAAGTCTGACTTTTGTCACTTGGCACAAAGCATTTAAAATTTAGGTATTGTAGCACAGATTCAGTTTCTTTTCCTTCCTGAGGGTGTGTCTGTAAATGGATCAGGATCATTTGAGTTTCCCCTATCTTTTGGCAATTATGAAAACGGCCATTACGTAGAGTAATATTTAGCTTCGCATTTCACATAAAGTTGGTATTTCTCATTTCGATTCTTGAGGCCTTGTGTGAGGGGCTCCTGCAGCTGGCCACTCCCGCCTCTTCTCAGGGGCTCCCCTGCCCTGCCCCCACCCCTGCAGGGCCCCTCGATGACCCTCCCCTTAGCTGGGCCTTTGTTCTGATGCTGCCTCCTCAGGAGCCTCCTGAAGACCCCTCCCCAGTAGCTGCTGGCTCTCCCCTGGCCCTGTGTATGTCTTTCAGAGCGCCGTCTCCACCTGCAATGCTGTGTTGGTTTTGTTTCTTGAGGGGAGAGGTCTTGTCTATCTACCTAAAATCTTAGCAGGTACTCTGGTAGGTAATAGGTATTTTTCTGATGGAATGAATGAATGAATGAGTAAATAAGACAGGGAAGCCAGGCCCAGTGACGCACTCCTGTAATCCCAGTTCTTGGGAGGCTGAGACAGGAAGATCATAGGTTCGAGGCCAGCCTCAGCAACTTAATAAGACTCTGTTTCCAAATAAAAAAGAAGTAGAATCCCTCTAGTTTCAATCCCCAGTAACACACACACACACACACACACACACACACACACACACACACACACAAAATGATAGTTAAAGTAACTTAGATTCAGCTTACATAAGTCACAAGTGTTAGGTTACAAAGTTTGCATTCTGCATTTGCAATGGGAAAATCGTGTTGGAAAGGGTAACTTAAGAAAATAGTTGTTCATTCCAAACAAAGTGTTTGGTTACAGCAGGCCTTAAAGCAAGGATTTGTGTACATATATCTTAAACATATTGAATATCCTACAATTGTGACTTCTAATTCTGTTAATATAAGTACACAGGGAAATGGCAGTTAACATTTAAAATATATCTGACCAGCTGGGAGTGGTGGCGCACGCTTGTAATCCTAGTACTTGGGAGGCTGAGACCAGAGGATCGGGGTTCACGGCCAGCCTCAGCTACTTAGTGAGGCCCTCTGCAACTTAGTGAGACCCTGTTTCAAAATAAGGAATAAAAAACAGGGCTGGACGCCGGGCGTGGTGGCGCACGCTTGAATCCCAGTACTTTGGGAGGCAGAGACCGGAGGATCCGGGTTCACGGCCAGCCTCAGCCCTTTCTCTCTCTCTCTCTCCCTCTCTCTCTCTCTCTCTCTCTCTCTCTCTCTACTTATTGAGGCCCTCCACAACTTCATGAGACCCGGTTTCACAATAAAGTATAAAAAATAGGGCCAGGGGTATAGCGTGGAGGTAGAACGCCCCTGGGTTCAATCCCCGGTACCACAAAAAAAAAAAAAAAAAAAAAACAGGGCTGGAAGTGTAGCTTGGAGATAGAATGCCCCTGGGTTCAATCCCAAGTACCGCAAAAAAACTAAAAAATAAAATACATCTGACCAATTTTATCCCTTGAAATATCATAGAATTTAGAGACCTGCTTTTCAAAAACATATATATAGCCTTATTTATTTTTCCCTCAGACCAGCATTCAAAGTTAAATAGCGAATGATGCTGGTGTTGGGTATATTTTTGAATGGATAAGCATAAAATACACTGATGGATGTGTATCTTACTTTACCAGCAGGGATGGGATGTGTGTGAAGACACAGTAAAGACTTATTTAATATAGTGATGTGATGTGGTTGGGGGTCCCAAATTTAACAATATTCCCTGGAACCATTACAGAGCAACTGTAAAGAAATACAGGAGGTTTAGCACTTCTCCTGCCTAAATCCACACTCATGCCCTCTATGCATCTTTATCAAGTACTCCACTGTGTCCCACTGTGAGATACACGTTTCAGTGATTGGTTCCCAAAATGCTCTTCCGGAACAACAACAAACAAAAGGAGTAACATTTTATTAAAAGATGGACAGCCAGGTACAGTGGCACATACCTCTAATCCCAGCCACGTGGGAGGCTGAGGCAGGAAGAACGCAAGTTTAAGGCCAGCCTGGGCAACTTTGTGAGACATTGTCTCAAAATAAATAATAAGATAAAAAGGGCTGGGGGTGTAGCTCAGTGGTAGAGCTCTTGCCTAGCATGTGTGAGGCCCTGGGTTCCATCCCTAGTACCAAAAAAAATATATATATAGACAAACCCAAATCACTTAATTTGTCTCTGCTGTTTCTGCCTGTTAGAAAACTCATAAAAGAACATCCACAAAGTATCTGGGACTTATTTAATATAGTGATGTGATGTGGTTGGGGGTCCCAAATTTAACAATATTCCCTGGAACCATTACAGAGCAACTGTAAAGAAATACAGGAGGTTTAGAACTTCTCCTGCCTAAATCCACACTCATGCCCTCTATGCATCTTTATCAAGTACCTACAAGTGCCCTGGCACTCTGCTGGGACTGGGGGTGCCCTGGGAGGAAAGTGGGCACACAGTCTAGCTTACAGCCTGGAGGGGAGGGGAGGTGGCAAACAGTAACGATGAGGACAGCCTGACCTAGTCCCAGTGGCAGGGGCCTCGGGCCATTTCCTTTGGCTTTTATTCATGATCCCACAGACTCGCTCATTAAAGCCAAGTGTCAGCCAGGTGTGGTGGCACATGCCTGCAATCCCAGTACTTGGGAGGATGAGACAGGAAGATCACAGGTTTGAGGACAGCCTTGGAAACGTAGTGAGACAACGTGGCAACCTAGTGAGACCCTGTTTGGAAATAAAAATAAAAAGGGCTGGGGGCGTAGCTCAGAGGTAGAATACCCCTGGGTTCAATCCCCAGTACAAAAAAAAAAATGCAAGTATGGCTCCTGGAGGCCCCGACACCCAGGTGGCAGAGTGGTGGCCTCCAGAGCCAGCCAGCTTAGCTCTGAGTCACTCTGGAGGGCTGTCACTGTCATCAGGCAAAGCCAGGTGAGGGACGGGTACAGGGGGAAGGCCAGCAAACCACCTCTCAGAGCATGTAACAGAAGCAGTTTGAGAAAGCATTCATCACCTTTTTTCTTTGGCCTTTCTGAGCGTGACCCTCTCCTTGCTGGCTGGAGGCAGCGAGCTTCCTCGGGGAGTGGGGAGAGGCTGTGTGCAGTGTTTACAGAGGAATGCAAGACAAAGAATTGGGCTCAGTTCGTGACTTGCAAAATTGGATTTTGCATGGCAAACCAGAGTTGTCATGAAGATTTTCTCAAAAAAAAATTTTTTTTTCTTAAATATCTTCAGCAAGCTGGGCATGGTGGTACATGCCTGTAATCCCAGTACTTGGGAGGCTAAGACAGGAGGATTGCAGGTTTGAGATCAGCCTTAGCAATTTAGCAAAACCCTTCACAATTTCGTGAGACCCTGTTCCAAAATAAAAAATGAAATAGGGCTGGGGTATAACTTGGAGGTAGAATGCCCCTGGGTTCAGCCTCCAGTACCAAAAAATAATAAAATAAATAAATAAATAATAAATAAATTGCTGGGAATGGTGGTGCACGCCTGTAATCCCAGTACTTGGAGGCAGAGACAGGAGAATCACAGGTGTGAGGATAGCCTCAGCAACGTAGCGAGACTCTTAGCAACTTAGTGAGACACAGTCTCAAAATAAAGAGTAAAATAGGATGGGGGTGCAGCTCAGAGGTAGAATGCCCCTGGGTTCAATCCCCAGTGCAATAAATAAATAAATAAGTAAATAAATAAATCCCTCAGCATACCAGAGCCAAGCTTGGAAGCCCCAGTGCTTGGAGACCTCCCAGTTGGAGATGTTCCCATGTCCCTTGGATACATGTGTTGCTCTGTGATAGTCTATGATGCAAAGAGTGGCTTTCAAACATGTCCTTCCGTGCCGGGCGTGGTGGCGCACGCTTGTAATCCCAGTACTTGGGAGGCTGAGACCGGAGGATCTGGGTTCGCGGCCAGCCTCAGCTCTCTCTCTCTCTCTCTCTCTCCCTGTCTCTCTCTCTCTCTCTTTGCTTAGTGAGGCCTCCGCAACTTCGTGAGACCCGGTTTCAAAATAAAGGATAAAAAATAGGGCCGGGGGCGTAGCGCGGAGGTAGAACGCCCCTGCGTTCAATCCCCGGTACCGCAAAAAAAAAAAAAAAAAAACATGTCCTTCCGTGACCCAAGGCAGGACATTCATATGTACCCATGCACACACATACACACACATACACCAACAACAAATGTTAGGAAACAATTCTTAGCCTTGTTGTGTGTGATTTTTCTCATTCTTAAAAGTCTGCTCTGTTCTCTTCGTCAGTGTTGGGCACGACCATTGACTGCATGTTCTCTCCCAGGCATGGGTTGGACACTGAGGGAGGAGACGTGGCCTCGGCAGTGGCGGGGGGCAGGCAGGGAGACGGTTGGACCTCTGTCCTGACCTCCTTGCACCACGTCTTTGCCTGGGGAGGGAAAGATGTGCCAAAGAGGAATGGGGAAGCCCGAAGGAGGAGGCAGTTCTGCCTCAACTGTCCTTCAGGCCCTGGGGAAGAGGTCCCCTGCCTCTCCGTTCCACCTGGATTAGGCCACCTGTGTTTGCAAAGTAAGGTGGGTGGAGGAGGAGCACAGTTGTCCCTGCTGCCTTCCATGCCCTGGAGGTGAGGGCCCAGCCCAGCGCATGCCCTGCAGGAGGGGCAAGGAGACCCCACAGCAGGTGAGGGGGACCTACCCATCTTCCCCAGGGGAAGGCTGGGGGTGAGGGCATGCGTGGTGTCTACCTGCCAGCCGTGAGCTGAACCGAGCCAGTCGGGGAGCGTGACCAGGATCGTGGGAGACCAGGACACGAGTTCACCAGCCTAGAGTGCCAGCAGGGAGAGCAGCAGCCGGCGCCAAGCCGACCCGGCGCCCAAGACGCGCACCATGTCCCGGTGCACTCGCTCCGGTGCTGTCGCGGAGCGGAGCTGGCTGGGCGGCAGGGAGGCAGAAGCCAGAACCCAAATTCTTTTCCCAAAAGAGGTAGGAAATGACTAAGATGTTGTTGGAATTACAATATTAGGTTGGACTTAAGCCTTTTCCTCCCCTCTTATTTTGCACCAAATTGAGGTTCATGACGCCTCCATCAGTTCTAGATACAATAAAGGAGCCATGTTCCTATGCTTTTATGAGGTGACGCCAGTAAATGTGGTGGCCCAGCAACCTGGCAAAGATGAAATGTCCCCAGGTGCCACTGACTGACTGGAGTAAAAGGCTTAAAACCTGGCTGGGGAATGTGTGTGTGTGGGGGGGGGGTCTGTCTTACAGTATTTGCCAGTTTCTGCGGTGTGAACACGCCCACCGTGGCTCACATCAGGCCACCAGGGAGGTCACGAAATGCAGAATGATCTTAACTCTGAGGCACACGGGGCTCACCTAGCCCACCCGGCTGGCTGTCCATGGACTTTGGATCTGCACGTGTGACCGAGGGCCAGATAAACTGTTGAGCACTGAGAACGCCTTTCTCAGGCACTGGTTTACCTGACTCTACTCCGTGTGCACAGCACCTCCACAGGGACCAGCAGGCCTCAACTGTCCCCATTTTCTTCTCTAAGCTCCTCTTCCAGGACGACGTTCAGGTCCCACCCACGCACCCACCCAGGACACTCTTCTATTTGAGCCAGCCCGGCTGACAGAATCGGAGCAAACCACCCCCTGGAGGGAGCTCTGGAGGTCATCGCAGCCAGCCCCCTGCCTCCAGGCAGGTCTCCCTCTAAATCGTCCTAGACAGAGCCTTCCTGCGCCGGGCCGCTTGCTCCAAGCACCCCAGCAGCCGAGTAAAGTTTTGTGCTGACGCGGCCGTGGAGCACCGGGGTGGCAGCGGCTCCCCGGCTCAGGAGGGAATCATTAGTGTATGAGGGCCCGAAGGCCTGTGGCAATTAATCACCTTTCCTCACTTGGCAGCACCAGCTGTCTCAGATGCAACCATCCTCGAGGTAGCCCTTTAATTGTCCCCGGAGAGGGCAGGTGGGTGAGGGGCCACCTGAGCTAACGTTAGCCAGCAATCCTCCCAAGTTATAAAAAAAAATTTTTTTTTAGAGTATTCAAATATTTCTCACTTACTTCCCAGAGTCTGTTATTGGTATAAAGGTTGAAGCTCAGGCAGCTTAACTGTTATGTGGAATGACCTTTAGTTTTAATATTAATATATTATCGTAAAGTCTATGTGAATCATGAATGCAATTTTGGTATTCATATAAAATGCCACACGCTGAACCCATTGCAACTTTTTTTCCCCTCCCGTCCTCCAGTAGCCTGCAAACGGGGTGAATTAATATGCGTCCTATTCCTCTCCCCTTTATTTACTTAGAGAGGGTGGCCAGGCAACTTTATCAAGAGTAACATTATCAAGAGCTTTTCTGCAGCCTTCTTTATCATATTCACATCTGCGTCGTCTCGACACTTGTCAGTGTCAATCAAATCGCAATAATACGCAGATGATTTGCTCATTTGGTTTAATAAAATCTTTCTGCTTATTTGCGCTGCCTCCATTACACCACATAATTGCCGTGCCGCGGAGGTGAAAGGCAGCCAGCCGCCTGGGGGATAAGAGGAGACGATTGCTATATGAAGGATTTGTTTCTTTGCCTCTGTCTCTCCCCAGTCACTCATATTCCTAAAATTAATATTGTATTTGAATCCAGCCCTGCTATTCTTATGCAGGCTAACATTGTTATTACTTATTATTTGGATGTGAAGTCATTTATTTTTAGTTTTATGTCCAAGCTGTCAAGCTAAATTTCATTGTGAACTGCCACATGCAATTTTTAACTGCCATTTAAAACGAGATTCAAACTCTAAATTATGGAGTGAGCTTGTTCAAAGGGCCGGCCTGACAGGAAGTGTGGCGAGAAGCCCCGGTTTCCCTGGAAATCAAAGGGACTCCCGGTGATTATTTTTTTGTGTGGAAAGGAAAGCGCACAGCCTTAGTACTTCATAATCACCTTGCTGGTGGCCGGACACCCAGGCTGGCGCACAGAGGGGAGGGGCGTGCGGGTGGCCATGCTCAGAGCCCTTTGGGCACCTGCACAGGAGCGTGCGCTGCTGCAGGGAGACACTCGGGTGGCTGTGGCTGTGGGGTGTGTCCCCTGCTGTCAGCTAGGGCAGCCTTGCAGAGGGACCCTGGCCGGCGGGAACAGGAGGGCTGGTCAGCTCAAAGCCTGGGTGATTTGATTTTGGATCTAGGTTTGCTATGTGGGCTCTGCCAGGGCATGGCTGGGGAGAAACTGCAGTTAACCTTAGCAAGTTAATGGGAATGCTTCGGTGCGCCCATAAAGGGAAGGGATGCTCTTCCTGCAGCACAAACAGAAGTAGGAGCATCGCCTGAGACGTTCTCCTGCTCTTAGAGCAATCCTGGTCGTGAGGGTGGCAAGGAACCCAGGACAACTCCCCCACACACACACCTGAAGGTTGCTCTCAAGAATGACAACTGGTTAAGAGTCTGTTGGGTGCGAGAATCCACCCGTGCATGTCTGTAAAGACAGCCAGCTGGGTCAGCTAGTCCTGCTGATGAAGATGCTGGGACTGGAGGAGGCTAAGATGCAGAAGGCTCTGGAAGCAGCTGGTCCCGCCTGAAGAGGGGCAGTGGGAGAGGCTCTTCCAGGAGGAAACCCAAAAGCAAACCAAGGCTGCCCGCAAGAGGCAGCCGCTGCTAGCAGCTTTGGGGCCACAATCCTGCCACCAGGTCGCCCCTACAGACATAGGCTTTTTTGTCCTCCAAGAAGGTCCAGGTTAAAAGAAGCCAGGGTCAGACCAACCCCAAGGAGAACCGGTCACCCCCCACCCCCAGCCCCCATCGGAAGGATTTTAAGGTTTACAGCCAAGCCCTGGGACTTCAAAGTGTCCCACGCTCCTTGTTTAAAAACCGTCAGGCCGGGCGTGGTGGCACACGCTTGTAATCCCAGTACTTTGGGAGGCAGAGACCGGAGGATCCGGGTTCGTGGCCAGCCTCAGCTCACGCACGCGCACGCGTGTCTCTCTCTCTCTCCCTGTCTCTCTCTCTCTCTCTACTTAGTGAGGCCCTCCGCAATTTCGTGAGACCCGGTTTCAAAATAAAGTATAAAAACTAGGGCCGGGGGCGTAACACGGAGGTAGAACGCCTCTGGGTTCAATCCCCGGTACTGCAAAAAAAAAAAAAAAAGTCAGTGCTAGACCGGGCATGTAGTGCATGCCTGTAATCCCAGTACTTGGGAGACTGAGACAGGAGGATCGCAGGTTCACGGCCAACCTCAGCAACTTAGTGAGGCCCTGTTTCAAAATAAAAAATAAAATAGCGCTGGGATGTAGCTCAGAAGTAGAATGTCCCTGAGTTTAATCCCTAGTATCAAAAACACCAAAAACAAAAACCAGTGCTTAGACACGGAAGATGCCTAAGCCCCATGCTCCTGCCCTTGGGTCCCTACTAAGCTGAACCACCTCAGACAGACAGACACACACACAGCTGCCACCACCCCGACGCAGGTCCCCAGGTTTCAAGTCACACCGCAAGGCAAGAGGAGGGAGTGTCTGAGTCTGTCTCCTCCTTGTGGCTGTCCCCTCCCTCACCTCTGGTACTAAAAGGGCCTTAATTCTAAAGGCGCACACTCCATCTTGGTGCCAACTTCAGTTTATGAAACACAGCCCATCAGGGACTCTTCCCTGGCCCTTCCCAGGGAGAGGATGCCATGTCTCCGACTCGTCCTTGCTGTGGCATAGCGAAGAAGCTGGTGGCTTTTTCAGGGACCGCCTGGTTCTTGAGCTGGGGCGGGGCCCTCCGTGCCCAAGCATGTCAGGCTGTGGTGTGGGCGGGTGAGCTGCCACACCTGTTGTGCTGTTTATCGTCCACAGGTGTGCCGCCAACTCTTAATTTTTTAAACACCTTTACTGATGTAAAGTCTGTAAGATGTAACTCACACACCACCAATCCTCCCGTTTAAAATGGCCGGGCGTGGTGGCACACTCTTATAATCCCAGTACTTTGGGAGGCAGAGACCGGAGGATCTGGGTTCGCGGCCAGCCTCGGCTCTCTCTCTCTCTCTCTCCTTAGTGAGGCCCTCCGCAACTTCGTGAGACCCGGTTTCAAAATAAAGGATAAAAAATAGGGCCAGGGGTGTAGCGTGGAGGTAGAATGCCCCTGGGTTCAATCCCCGGTACCGCAAAAATAAATAAATAAATAAAGTGTACAATGCAGAGCATTTTCCTAAGTTCACGCGGTTATGCAACCACCACCATAATTAGTTCGAGAACATTCCCATTGCCTCAACCCCCCCCCATGCCTTTAGGTACCTCTCCGCCATAAGCAACCTCTAATTTACTTTCTGTTCCAATAACCTTGCCTCGTCAGGACATTTCAGAGAAATAGAATCATGTAATCTGTGGCATTAGGGGACTGGCTTCTCTCAAGCTTCACCGGTGTGTGGCACGTGTCAGAACTTCACCCCTTCCTACGGCCAAATAATAATCCACTTAGGAATATGCCACACTTCATTCGTTCATTCCTTTGTGGGCACTCGCGTTGCATCCACCTTTGCTACTGTCAATAGCGCTGCTGGAGCCAGGCGTGGTGGTAGACTCTTGTAATCCTAGTACTTAGAAGGCTGGGACAGGAGGATTGCAGGTTCAAGGACAGCCTCAGCCACTTAGGGAGATCCTCAGCGATGTAGTGAGACCCTGTTCCAAAATAAAAAAATAAAAAGGGTTGGGGGTGTAGCTCGGAGGTAGAATATACCTGGGTTCAATCATGAGTATCAAAATAAATAAAATAGCCCTGCTGTGAACATTTATGTACAAGTTTTTGTTTAGGTTCAATCCCTGGTAGCACACACACAGAAAAAAATATCATAGCTGTCATGTTAACAGTGCACAGGGCAATTATAGTTTATTTGTTGATTGATCAATGCTTTTGGATATGTATCTAGGAGTGGAATTGCAGAATCACTGCTACCAACATTTTTGTGTGTGTGTGGTACTGGGGATTGATCCCAAGGGCATTTTACCTGCAAGCTATACCCCCCCAGCCCATTTTTATATATATATAGCCTTTTTATATATATTATTATATATATTATATACTTATATATAATATATATTTATATTATATATTTATATATACATATATACAAAAAAGATATCATATCTGTCATGTTAACAGTGCACAGGGCAATTATAGTTTATTTATTGATTGATCAATTGATTGATAACTTTAAGACTTACGGATGTCCCAGGAATTTTGGAGAGAGAGTCCTGGAACAAAGAACTGGTTTGGGTAGTAAAAGTTGAGGAACGTTTACATCAGGTTATGTTAAAGTTATATTTTACTTCTTCCCATCTGTTTCCTTTCTACCTATTTATTTCTTCTATCCTACATCAAGACCAAGGAAAAGATCAGCATTGATACCCCCCAGTTCTTGGTGGATAAAAATTTTCATTGGACCCATCTCACTCCCTCTCCTCTTCTGCATCCCCAGCCAAGCCCATCCTTCACCCACTTCTCAGTCTTCTCCCCCTGTTTTGCTTTCTTCTTCCTCTGTCGTCATCATTGTCTTCTTCTTCTTCTTCTTCCTCTTCTTCTCCTCCTCCTCCTCCTCCTCCTCCTCCTCCTCTTCCTCCTCCTCCTCATACTGAGATTGAGCCGGGTGTGGTGGTGCACACTTATAATTCCAGTACTTGGGAGGCTGAGACAGAAGAATCGCACGTTTGAGGACAGCCTCAGGATCCTAGTGAGGCCCTCTGCAACTTAGCGAGACTCCATTTCAAAATAAAATAATAATTAGGGCTGAGGGTGTAGCTCAGAGATAGAATGCCCCTGGGTTCAATCCCCAGTACCACACACACACACAAAATAGTCCTGGGATTGAATCCAGGTGAATTCTACCTCTGAGCTACATCCCCAATCCTTTTTTATTTTTTTTTATTTTGAGACACGGTTTATCTAAATTACCACACACTGGCCTCAAACCTGTAGCCCTAGCCGGGCATGGTGGCGCAAGCTTGTAATCCTAGTACTTGGGAGGCTGAGACAGGAGGATCACAGGTTCGAGGACAGCCTCAGCAATTTAGTGAGACTCTCAGCAACCTAGTGAGACCCTATCTCCAAATAAGTAACAAAATCGGTCTGGGGTGCAGCTCGGAGGTAGAATGCCTCTGGGTTCAATTCCCAGTAACAAAAAATAAAATAAAATAAACCCCTGCAGTCCTCCTGTCTCAGCCTCCCAAGTTCTGGGATGACAAGCATATGCCACCACACCCCAGCGAGTTTTGTTCCTTTTTTTTTTTTTGCAGTACTGGGGATTGAACCCAGGGGCATTCTACCTCTGAGCTACACCCCCAACCCTTTTTATTTTTTATTTGGAAACAGGGTCTCACTAAGTAGCTGAGGCTGGCTTTGAACCTGCGATCCTCGTGTCCCAGCCTCTCAGCCTGGGATTACAAGCATGAGTTTTGCTCTTTTTAAGCACAGCAGAGCTCAGGCCCAGCTCCCCAGGCTTCACCCTTGTGCTCATTACCACTGTCTAAGAGCAGAGAACAGGCAGTTGAAAGCCACATGACAAACAGGATCATCCTGAACTCTGTAAACAAGATTCTTCAGTTACCAGGATCCAGCTCCTTAGAAAACAATGGAGATAAGATAGTTTTCTTACTGCATTACAACTGCCTGTAGATCTATCCCAGGATGTCTCCTCTACCCAGCCAGGAGGGCCAGCTTTCAGAAGGTCAAGGTTTATCCAGAAGACACAAACTAGTGACCCTTAAGTTGTAGTTAATTAAACCCTTGGTGTCAAGAATGTTTTAGTTTTATGCTTTTAAAAGTTAGGAGGTGCCGGGCGTGGTGGCACATGCTTATAATCCCAGTACGTGGGAGGCTGAGACCAAAAGATCCCGGTTTGCTGCCAGCCTCAGCTACTTAGTGAGGCCCTCTGCAACTTAGTGAGACCCTGTTTTAAAATAAAGACTAAAAAACCAGGCTGGGGGTGTAGCTCTGAGGTAGAACACCCCTGGGCCCTGGGTTCAATCTCTAGTACTGCAAAAAAAAAAAAAAAGTTAGGAGGTGCTGGGCGTGGTGGCGCACATTTGTAATCCCAAGTACTTGAGAGGCTGAGACAGGAGGATCAAAAGTTAGTGGGAGCAACTTCAGCAACTTAGTGAGGCGGTCAGCAACTTAGTGAGACCCTTTTTCGAAATAAAAGAATAAAATAGGGCTGGGGGTGTAGCTCAAAAGTAGAATACCCCTGGGTTCCATCCCCAGTACCACACACAAAAAAAAAGTTCAGAAACTACCATTTAAAAAAAAAATACAAGCCGGGCGTGGTGGCGCACGCTTGTAATCCCAGTACTTTGGGAGGCAGAGACCGGAGGATCCGGGTTCGCAGCCAGCCTCAGTTCTCTCTCTTTCTCTCTCTCTCTCTCTCTCCCTGTCTCTCTCTCTCTCTCTCTCTCTCTCTCTCTACCTAGTGAGGCCCTCCGCAACTTCGTGAGACCCGGTTTCAAAATAAAGTATAAAAATATAGGGCCGGGGGTGTAGCGTGGAGGTAGAATGCCCCTGGGTTCAATCCCCGGTACCGAAAAAAAAAAATACAAATCCCCAGTTTCCCTTGAAAAATCAAAATCCCCAATCACGGTAACCCACATCTGTGCCCAGCACCATCTGGCCATAGCTGACAGTGGCTATCCCTTAGGCTGGCCCTGTACCAGATCCAGTCCGTTTCTCCCCCACCCTCCCTCACTTCTGTGCAGCTTTAAAAAAAGAGCAGATGTTAGCACTGAGATTTCATCTAAGTTCAGTTAGAATGGCAAGAATACAAACATCATCAAGAATACAAACAATAACAAATGTTGGTGAGGATTGGGGAAATACGAACTCTTACACACTGTTGGTGAGATTGTAAATTAGTATGGAAAGCCGGGCGTGGTGGCGCACGCTTGTAGTCCCAGTACTTGGGAGGCTGAGACCCGAGGATCCAGGTTCGCGGCCAGCCTCAGCTACTTAGTGAGGCCCTCCGCAACTTCGTGAGACCCGGTTTCAAAATAAAAGATAAAAAATAGGGCCGGGGGTGTAGCTCAGAGGTAGAATGCCCCTGGGTTCAATCCCCAGTACCGCAAAAAAAAAAAAATTAGTATGGAAGATTAGTATGGAGGTTCCTCAAAAGGCTAGGAATGAAACCACCATATGACCCAGCTCTACCACTCCTCAGTATCTGTCCAAGAGAATTAAAGTCAGAATACTATATTGATACATGCAAATCCATGTTTGTAGCAGCACAATTCACAATAGCCAAATTATGGAACCAAACCAGGTATCCATCAACAGGTGAACAGATAATGGAAATGTGGTATATACACACAATGGAATTCCACTCAGCCATAAAGAATAACAAAATAGCCAGGCACAGTGGCACACGCCTGTAATCCCAGTACTTGGGAGGCCAAGACAGGAGGATCACAGGTTTGAAGTCAGCCTCAGCAATTTAGCAAGACCCTGTTTCAAAATAAAAAAAAAAAATGAAATGGGCTGGGGTCTAGTTCCCAGGTAGAATGTTCCTGGGTTCAATTTCCAGTACCAAACAACAACAACAACAAAATTGTCATTTTCAGGAAAATGGACGGAACTAGAGAATATTATGCTAAGTGAGATCAGCCAGTCTCAGAAAGTCAAGGGTCACAATGTTTCCTATGTGGAAGCTGGAGAGAGGACAGGAAAAAGGGACTTTGGTAGTTGAGGAGAGAGACCAGTAGAACAGTAGAAGGGGACGGGGGAGGGAGGTGGGGAGGAGAGAAGGAAGAACTGATAGAAGAAACAGCTCAAGCTCACTACCAATGTCACTATTACATACAGGAGGGGTGGGTAGCGGGGTGGGACCTGAAGTAGACACGCCAAGACCTGTGTGCATGGATGCTTGTATGACTTTGAACCTCACGATGATGTATAATTACAATGCACCAATAAAAATATAATTTTTTAAAAAGAACGAGCAGGTGTTAGGAATAGGCGGGGTGCTGCGCCCTGAGTGTGGCCGGGTAGTGGCTGGGGACTGTGCAGGCGTGAAGACTGAGCAGCGTGGCGAGCAGGGCCACGTGCAGCGACAGCCACTGCCCAGATAGCCGACCAAGTGGGTGACTTGTTCATCCCACAAGTACACGCTGAGCGCCCCTACGGACACTGCCTCGGGTTCAGCGGCCGTGTGAGTGCTCCCGTCCTCGTGGAGACGTCTTTGAAATGGGCACAGATCACTTGCAAGATAAACGAGTGAACACACGCTTTGCTGCATGGCGACACGGGCTGTGGGGGAGCGTGCTGGGAGGTGGGCAGAGCAGGGGGTGCGAGCGCAGCATGGCAGGCGGGGACCTGGTTGGGAAGGCGATGCTTGGTAAAGGCCTGGAGAGGTGAGGAGGCGGCCACATGTCATCCGGCAGAGGGAAAGGCGAGTGCCAAGGCCCTGTGCGGGTGCACTGGAGGAAGAGCACGGAGGCCACTGAGGCTGCAGCTGCAGGAAGGAGGAGGCGACCACACAGGGCCTGGGGCCTGGCGAGGACTGCGGTTCTGGATTTTACTCTGCGGCAGGTAACCCAGGAAGTATGAGCAGAAAGTGACGTGATCTGAGTTAGGTGTTTGTTTGTTTGTTTGTTTGTTTGTTTGTTGTGTGTGTTGCTGAGGACTGAATCCAGAGGCATTCTACCTCTGAGATACACCCCCAGCCCTATTTTTTTTTTTTTGCTTTTTTTTGGCACTGGGGATTGAACCCAGGGGTATTCTACCTCCGAGCTACACCCCCAGTCCTAATTTTTATTCTTTATTTTGAAACAGGGTCTCACTAAGTTGCGGAGGGCCTCCCTAAGTAGCTGAGGCTGGCCAAGAACCTGCAATCCTCCTGTCTCAGCCTCCCAAGTACTGGGATTACAAACAAGTGCCACCACGCCTGGCGGCCCAGCCCTATTTTAATTTTAATTTTGAAACAGGGTCTTGCTAAGTTGCTGAGGGCTTCACTAAGTAGCTAAAGCTGCCCTTGAGCCTGTGATCCTCCTGTTTCTGCCTCCCAAGTACTGGGATTACAGGTGTGCACCACTGCACCTGGCTGAGTTCGATTTTAACAGGACCATGGTGGCAGCATTTGCAGAGCAAACATGGAGAAGCCAGGCAGGAGGCTGCCACCTGACCCAGGTGAGCCGGGAGGGCCAGGCAGAGCAGGGCGGGGCAGCCGGGTGGGAGCAGAGACGGGATCCTGGATGCGGCTGAAGGGAGGGCTGACCCCGATTTGCCAACAAATGACGTGTGGGTGGTGAGAGGAGACCGGAGCAACTGGAAGGGTGGCACGGCCACTGGGGAGCAGGAGCCAGCGCCGGGCGGACAGGCCTGTGGCTGAGGTGACCGCGTGGAGGGGAGAGGCCTACGGCAGCCAGGGGTTCCCGCGGGAGGTTTCTGCTGGAGACCCAGGCTGGGAGCCATCGTGTGCGGAATGGCTGAGGTCACCATGAACGCAGCCAGAAAAGAGGTCCCAGGCTGAGCCTGGGCTAACCAACGTGGAGGCCACGGACGCACGGAGCCTGGCAATGGACGTGCTCCCCAGCTCCATGGCAGAGTTCTGCTTATAGGGAGGAAAGCTGGGTTAAAAACAGGCTCTGGTGCCGGGCGTGGTGGTGCACACTTGTAATCCTGGTACTTGGGAGGCGGAGACAGGAGGATCTGGGTTCGCGGCCAGCCTCAGCTACTTAGTGAGGCCCTCCGCAACCTCGTGAGACCCAGTTTCAAAATAAAGGATAAAAAAATAGGGCCGGGGGTGTAGCTCGGAGGTAGAACCCCCCTGGGTTCAATCCCCGGTACCACAAAAAAAAAAAAACAGGCTCTGGTGATTCATTGATAAAACTATTTATAAAATACAGAAAGTCCCTTAACGTCTCTGGTGCTAAATCTATAGCTAAACTTTTAAAATTAATTTATTTTTATAGGAGGTATGTTTGCCATGAGGTTCATATCCAAAAGGCACAGCGAACAGTCTTCCTCCTCCTCGACTCCCTCAGTCACCTGGCTCCTTCCCTAGAGGCGGCCAGGCCCCCACTTCTTGCGTATTCCTTTAGAGCGGGTCTTAGTGTACGCAGTCACGTGCCGCCAGACGGTGGAGACACGCTCTGAGAAATGTGCCGCTGGGCAATGTCGTCATGGTGTGGAAAGGAGAGCACACTCACCCGGACCTGGCCGGGCAGGTCAGTCACTCCGCCAGCTCCTTGATGCAGTCCAGAGACACAAACAGCCAGGTGTGGTGGTGCACACCTGTAACCTCGGTACTTGGGAAGATGCCAGAGACAGGAGGAGTTTAGGTTGTATGCCCCTGGGTTCAGTACCACAAAAAAGAGAGAGGGAGAGAGACAGACACACAGACACACAGACACACATAAACATGAGCTGTGTGAGGCTGCTGCTGGAGTAAGTGGTCATGCTAGATTTTTGTTGTTGTTGTTGTTTTGTATTCACTATTTTGGTACATGGGATTGAACCCAGGGGTGTTCTACCTCCAGGCCACCCCCGCAGTCCTATCTTATTATTTTATTTATTTATTTTTGCAGTACCAGGGATTGAACCCAGGGGCGTTCTACCTCCACCCTACACCCCTGGCCCTATTTTTTTTATACTTTATTTTGAAACCAGGTCTCACGAAGTTGCGGAGGGCCTCACTAGGTAGAGAGAGAGAGAGAGAGAGAGAGAGAGAGAGAGAGCTGAGGCTGGCAGCGAACCCAGATCCTCCGGTCTCTGCCTCCCAAAGTACTGGGATTACAAGCGTGCGCCACCACGCCCGGCCTTATTATTTTATTTTGAAACAGGGTCTCGCTAAATTGCTGAGGGTCTCACTAAGTTGTTGAGGCTGACCTTGAACCTACAATCCTCCTGTCTCTCTCAGCCTCCCAAGTACTGGGATTATAGGCATGCACCGCCATGCCCGGCTTATGCTGGGTGTTTTGCAGTAAATTTAAAAAATATATAAGTAGGAGTATACCCTACGATAATGAGAAAAAGTATAGTAAATACATAAACCAGTAACATAATTGTTTATTATCATTATCAAGAATTCTGTTCTAAGCCAGGCGTGGTGACGCATGCTTGTAATCCCAGTACTTGGGAGGCGAAGACTGGAGGATCCGGGTTCACGGCCAGCCTCAGCTACTTAGTGAGGCCCTCCGCAACTTCGTGAGACCCGGTTTCAAAATAAAAAAGTATAAAAAAATAGGGCCAGGGGTCTAGCTCGGAGGTAGAACGCCTCTGGGTTCCATCCCCGGTACCTCAAAAAAAAAAAAATTCTGTTCTAGACATAATTGTACGTACTGTACTTTGATAGGACTGGCAACACAGAAGGTTTGTTATCCCAGTGTCACCACAAACACAGGAATGTGCGGTGCGACCATGCCACAAGGGCCCTGATGACACTCGCAACAGGAATTCTTCAGCTCCATTAGAATACTGTGGACCGCCGTTGTACACGCGTGGTGGTATGGTTACGCACATGGAAGTGCACCCCACCGTTGCACACGCGTGGTAGTATGGTTACACACATGGCAGTGTACTCCACTGTTCATTTAGTTGATTTTGATGATCATTCCATATTAGATCATTACAAACCTCATTCCTTTTCCCTCTAGTTCTCTTTTCTGGATGTGCTGAAGTTTTCTTAGCCCCCCCCCCACCAAGAGACATTTACATCGTTTCAAATCTCTTGCTGTAATTAATAACCTGTATACCTGTGTGAGTGTAAATCTGTTGGATAAATTCCTACAAGTGGGATTGTTAGGTTGGGGGATCTATGCATTTATATTCTTTTTTTTTTTGCAGTACTGGGGATTGAACCCAGAGGCATTTTACCTCCGAGCTATACCCCCAGCCCTATTTTTTATTCTTTATTTTAAAACAGGGTCTCACTAAGTTGCGGAGGGCCTCATTAAGTAGCTGAGGCTGGCCGCGAACCTGCGATCCTCCGGTCTCAGCCTCCCAAGTACTGGGATTACAAGCGTGTGCCACCACACCCGGCTTTTGTATTCTTAATAGATATCACAAACATGATACCATATAAGCTCCCACAGTGAAAAGTGCCTGTTTTGACACATTTTCCAACTATTTTTTTTCTTTTTCATCTAAATGTATTTTTTAAAAAATTGAGTCTTAGCTTGTGTTTCTTTTATTACAGGTGAGGTTACCTGACATTCTTGGCATGGTTCCCAGAAATGTCACTTGGGAGGGCAGCCGCGTGAGCAGCGTTCACCCCGTGTTCTTTTCTTCCCTTGGCCTCTTTCAGCACCCCATGCTGTCCTGGCCCCTCTGCCAAGGAAGAAATTTTAGTTCCTAAAAGTGGGACATTCTCTGAAATTATTTACATTAAGAAGAGAAATGAAGCCAGGCATGGTGGCACATGCCTGTAATCCCAGCACTCAGAAGGCTGAAACAGGAGGATTGTAGCTTAGAGGCCAGCCTCAGCAATTTATCAAGGCCCTCAGCAACTTAATGAGACCCTGTTTCAAAAATTAAAAGATGAAGGAACAGGGATGTAGCACGGAGGTAGAATTCCCCGGGGAGGAGGAGGAGGGAAATGGAAGAGCAACATCTACCCAAAAGGGCGGGCTCATCTTCCGTGGAAGTATTTGAGACTCTATTGCCCTTTCATTCAGTTCTGCAACAACAATCATGCGTTTCTTAATGGGGGGATATGTTTTGACAAATGTATCGTTAGGCAATTTCATCGCTGTGTGCACAAAATAGTGTACTTACACACACTAAGACGGCGACCGTGTCACTAGGCAATATCATCTTAGGGGATCCCTGCCTCTTGTAGTCCACTGTTGATCAAAGTCATTGTATGGTGCCTGACTGTATTGACAAAAAGCCTGGTATGCACCAGGCTCTCTGGGGGACGTTAGGAAATGAGAAATTTAAGATCCTATGCTTGCTGGGCTGGGCAGCACAAACCTGTAGTCCCAGCTACTCAGGAGGCTGAAGCAGGAGGATCGCTTGAGCTCAGGAATTCGAGGCCACCCTGGGCAACATAGCAGGACCATGTCTCCAAAAGTCATTCTGACTGACGTGTGGGCTTTTGTTTGTTTGTCTTGGTGCTATGGCTAGAACCCAGGCTCTTGCACATTCTAAACATGCGCTCTACCTCTGAGCTACACCTGGAGCTCCCAGCCCCACGTGGACCTTCTGAAGTCTTTCAAACCCCAGGCTGCCTACACCACCGTCCCTAGGGGATCAGTTGCGCCATTTCCTTCCCCCCGTTGGCCTTCCTTTTCTGCGAGGTGAATACCATAGGCATAGATCTTCATTTTAGTTCAACAATGAACTTGATCTTTTTTTTAGAGTGATTTATTTAGTGGAAGAAGCTAATTGTCTTTAACTTCTCATGCTGTTGTGTGAAATCCCCTCTGCCTTCCCATGTTGTTGTGGGTTTTTTTTTTTTTTTTTGCGGTACCGGGGATTGAACCCAGGGGCGTTCTACCTCTGCGCTACGCCCCCGGCCCTATTTTTTTTTTTCATACTTTATTTTGAAACCGGGTCTCACGAAGTTGCGGAGGGCCTCGCTAAGGAGAGAGAGAGAGAGAGAGAGAGAGCTGAGACTGGCCGCGAACCTGGATCCTCCGGTCTCCGCCTCCCAAAGTACTGGGATTACAAGCGTGCGCCACCACGCCCGGCTCCCATGTTGCTTTTACTCCCTCCTGCCACCTGTGTACATACAGGTTCTCTGTCACACCGTGTGGCGTGGGAGCCTGCCCTTCCCCCACCTTGGCCCCTGAGGTGGAGGCTGGGAAGCCCCTCTGCGCTAGTGACCAGCCCATTGTCTGTGCTCACAAGGCCACGCGTGGGGACAGAGAGGCCCGTCTCTTTTTCATTTCCGTATCTAATTTAAAGAGGGGGTGAAGAGTGTAAACAATTTCATGATGTCTCACCAGCCTTAAAATTCTAAAATTACTTTGGTCTTTGTTGGTCAGCAAATAAATTAATTTTCACTTGAAGAAGCATCGTTTTTAATGCCTTTCATTCTGGCTCCATCCCACGGTCCAATTACCGAGGTAAGGATCACGCGCGCGGGGCCGGTGGGAGCCGCAGATCAGAAATTGTTTACCAGAGTTGCAGGCATCGATTATTCAAGCTATCTGACACAGTTGATCATATTTTATTTTCCCAGATCCTCTCTCTCAAATTGATTTTTCAGAAAGTTTTTAATATAGGTTTATTCACCTGGCTAATCCATTTATCTTCAGTTCCACCTGTAAAGTCAAGAAAAATCTCTGGGCTGATATGCAAAAGACAAGTTGTTCCCCGAAGCCCCTCTCCCTGCCCCAGCCCTCCGGCACTCGGGCCTCGCACCCCCAAGGGCAGCGGCTGTCCGTGACCTTCACATCTTCTGCAAAACCAGAGTGTCTCAGGATGAGGACCGATTCCATGAAGGGCCTGGAGCAGTTCCCAATGTGGGAGAGAGGGGAGCCCAACTCAGGACCGCGGGGTCCTTGGCTCACGTGACGGGAGAATTCCAGCACATGCCAGCCAGAGACATACACAGAGACTTACTTAGGAAAGCAAGAAATCTACATTCAAAGAAGAATGCAGGCCACCTCCAGAGAGAGGCGCGTTTGGGGGTTATGGTAGGAGGAGGAATGTGCAGATGACATCGGTCCGGTAGTCACAAGATAACTTAGGGTGCTTTGGTCTCTTCAGGGTCCTGATGTGGCCTTCACTGTCTTATCAGTAGGCATCTTTTTTGTTTAAACTATTCAAAGATGGTTAAAAGTGCCCAAGGAGATTATTCTTTTGTATGACCTCTGTCCTCTGACTAATAGATATCTCTGCTGCATAACTATTCCTAGGTTGGATAATAGTTCAAGGATTTTGTGATTAAATTTCCAGTATGGTGTCTGGTCACCTTTCTGAATTTTTTGTGTGGTCTCTGTTGTCTGATCAATAGATACCTCTTTGAAGATAGTCAGCAGTGCTCAGAGTAATTAGTACAGACTTGGAAATTCCTCAGAAATGTGGAACTAACAGGCCTGGCTGAGGAGTAATGGTATTGGGGAATGCTGCTTCGAGCTTCCAAATTAAAGTTATATTTTCTTTGTTCTTACTTTATGTCTCCTTTCTATGTATTTCTTTTATTTCGTCCATTCTACCTCAAGAGCATTATACTATTTTGT
Source organism: Glis glis (assembly GCA_004027185.1). NCBI lineage: Eukaryota > Metazoa > Chordata > Mammalia > Rodentia > Gliridae > Glis > Glis glis. The sequence goes on from PVJS01002756.1 coordinate 65,819, forward strand.
CTTTAAAGTCCTTTCTAGAGCTGGGCATGGTGGCACACACTTGTAATCCCAGTACTTGGGAGACTGAGACAGGAGGATCGCAGGTTCGAGGACAGCCTCAGCCAGTAGTGAGACTCTCATCAACCTAGCGAGACTCTGTTTCCAAATAAGAAATAAAATCGGGCTGGGGGTGTAGCTCAGAGGTAGAATGCCTCTGGGTTCAATCCCCAGTACCACACACACAAAAAATAAGTCCTTTCTAACTTGAGATTTGGGGAGGGTACTAGGGATGGAACCCAGGACACTCTACTTCTGAGCTATACCCCTAGCCCTATTTTATGCTTTTATTTTAAAACTGAATCTCAGCGGGGCTTGGTGGTGCCTGCCTATAATCCCAGTACTTGGGAGGCTGAGACAGGAGGATTACAGGTTTGAGGACGGCCTCAGCAAGTAGTGAGGCTCATCAGCCTAGCAAGACCCTGTTTCAAAATAAAAATAAAAAATAGGGCTGGGGTTGTAGCTTGGAGGTAGAATGCCCCTGGTTTCAATCCCCAGTACTAAAATTAATCAATTAACTAGTTAATTAATTAAAATAAACAGAATCTCACTAAGTTGCGGAGGAGGGCCTCAAACCTGCGATCCTCCTGTCTCAGCCTCCCAAGTACTGGGATTACAGGCGTGCACCACCACACCCGGCTCTAACTTGGGATCTCATAACCAAATAGCAGAGGTGGAAAGGACGAGGGATTCAGACCAATCTCCACATTCCACAGCTGGGGAAGCTGAGGCTTTTCCTACAAGTGCTGGGACCTCGTCCCCGCTCCTGACAATCACAGCAGGACAGCGACTGAGACCATGGGACTGTGTTCCTTGACCTTCTCTCCCCTTTCCTGAAGCCCGGGGTTAGTTTTCTCTCTGTTTCTCAAGAACAGAAAGATTTTAGGTTTTTGAAGCTAAGACTTTCTCTCGGGCACTCCAGCAAACAGGCATGTTGGAAGGCTCTTGCTACGGCTGCTGGGCATCAGGCTGGGTGGAGAGACACTGAATGAGAAGATCGTCTTGAACCATAGCGTAAATAACCCGTGGCGGCTGCGGGCGGCTGCGAGTGTGCTGATGAGAACCTGGAGCAACACTCCAGCTCTCTGGGATCCGCCAAGCAGGGCTCGCAGGACACTCGCAGCCCCGAGCCTGGCTCCAGAGAAGCCCAGTGGAGCTGCACTGTGGGCCAGCCTGCCACTCGGAGGTAGCTGCCACTGTTCAGGCCCCTGCCCTCCGAGGGGTCCAGCCGGACGGTTAGTAACTTGCTGTCCTGGCCCAGCCCAGGAAGCGGCCAGCTCCTGCCTTCCTGCCCGTGGGAGCCGCTGCTTTCTTGCCGGGCTTCTCCGCCTTTTCCTCTGCTGCTGGGTGGGCTCCTTGGGTGGGTAATTTGCAGAAGGGAGGGGGCGGGCATAAGGATTTGCTGTCCCTGGAGACTCTTCATAATGCCCCCTGGCTGTCAAACCAGACCTGGTGTCACGAAGGGCCTTACTACTGTGGGCTGATATCCCTCCTCTCCCAGCAAGCTCCCCTTCCACACGCAGAGATAAGAGCGGTGACCTGTGCAGGCAGAGAAGCAGCGGCAGAGGAAGGCCTCCCCGAGGCTCCAGTCTCCCCCCAGGTGCCACCACCACCCGCCAGGAGTTCCGCCCACGGCTGAGAAGTGTTCCTTGAGATGCTCCTGGGCCGGGCTCTGGGGACAGCACTGCAAGATGACCGTGACCGCACAGAGGCCACCACTGGCTGACAGGTCCTCTTAGTCTGGGAGAGGCTGTTCTTGAATTTATGTAAGTTGTGTTTTATTTTTTTTATTTTTTACTTTTTTGGATGCACCGGCGATTGAACCCAGGGGCATTCTACCTCCGAGCTACACCCCCGGCCCTATTTTTTATTCTTTATTTTGAAACCGGGTCTCATGAAGTTGCGGAGGGCCTCACTAAGTAGCTGAGGCTGGCCGCGAACCCGGATCCTCCGGTCTCAGCCTCCCAAGTACTGGGATTACAAGCGTGCGCCACCACGCCCAGCATAAGTTGTGTTTTAAAGACTGACAATGGTTCTTTATCCCTGGGTTTGTTTGCAAAGTACTAAATAATAATAAAATGTGGTCCCTCTCCCGCGTAAAGGAGAGGGAAGTCATGGATGCCTTTCGGGGCCACTCAGCTAAACCAAGCGCATGCAGAGAGAGCGCTTTGCATAATCAGAACTGGTGCAAGACTCACATGCAAATTATTAAAGTGGCCCTGGCGGTCACCTAACTGCCACCTTGTGATCCCTTGAGAGAGCCCAGGCCGGGCCCATCCAGCGAGGGACCAGTGCAGTGACCACTTTCTCTTACAGTTGTCACTTCTCTTTGACTTAGGTTACAAGCTTGTTAAAGTCAAGTGATATACACTCTTTATTCTTCCCTCCCATAAACGGGACATGTCTTCTAGGTCTGTTTCCTTGGTGCTACTGCCCTAACATGATTGATGGCTGATAAATTGCCCTGAATCCCTCATAGGAATTCATGCTTCCGGCCCAGATGGGCAACATTTAGCAGCATGGGTTGCAAACCTGGGAGCCGGTTTATGATGATTTGCTCTTTGGCCTGTGATACTAGAAGCGACGTAACTAGGCAGGCATGTGGGCTGACCACAGCACCAGGAGTTTTAGACCAACTGGCTCATACCTGGATGGATTCTCAGAGCCACGTTACCTGCTGGCCTCCTATAGATAGGTATCCTGTGCCCCCTGCTTAGATAATTCTATAAGCACACCATTGGCAAAGAGTGCTCACAGAATCGAAGATGTGGGGCCAAGCTATCAGGGCCCATTTTTATCCAGGGACAGGTTGGGACCATCGAGAGCCTTGATCTTCATTTTATCATCTCCTGTTTTTTTTTTTTCTTTTTTTTTTTGCGGTACCGGGGATTGAACGCAGGGGCGTTCTACCTCCATGCTACACCCCCGGCCCTATTTTTTATACTTTATTTTGAAACCGGGTCTCACAAAGTTGTGGAGGGCCTCACTAAGTAGAGAGAGAGAGAGAGAGAGAAAAAGAGAGCTGAGGCTGGCCGCGAACCCGGATCCTCCGGTCTCCGCCTCCCAAAGTACTGGGATTACAAGCGTGCGCCACCACGCCCGGCTCATCTCCTGTTTTTGTAGCACCTGTAAGTGGTTCTCTGTGTGGCCACCCCTCCCCGCAGAGCCATCAGGTTCCCCCTGCTAAGAACTGGGATTGCCAGGAAGGACATGAAGAACTAGGTCTCGCTGTAGGTCGTGTCCAGGGCTGACAGCCTCTCAGCTTAGTAACGAGGACCCAGGACTTCAGCCAGAGTCCAGACCTCCGGGACAGAAGACTACAGACATCCCCACTTATGATGGTTCAGCTTAGGATTTTTTACTTAAAGATGACCTGAAAGCAAAACACATTCAGTAGAAATCACACTTTAAATTTTGATCTTTTCCCACTTAATGATAAGCATTAGAGTCCTCTCTCCCGATGCTGGGCAGGGGCAGCGAGCCGCAGCTCCATCCGCCCTGGGCTCCCAGGAAGAAACAATAGAGACTCTGCAGTGGACTGTGTTGCTGAGCTAGGAGTTCCGGGGTTAGGTGTATGAAAAGTGTTTTCTTCTTAGGATATTTTCAACATACAACTTGGGACAGAACCCCATTGTAAGTGGAGGGATATTTGTAATTTGTATCATGACAATCCTTGAACCAGTGGGGGGTGGAGTGGAAGGTGGGAAGGAATGGATTACTCTGATTGGTGGTCAGTCCTGGCTCATGTGCAATGGATTACTCTGATTGGTGGTCAGTCCTGGCTCATGTGCAATGGATTACTCTGATTGGTGGTCGGTCCTGGCTCATGTGCAATGGATTACTCTGATTGGTGGTTAGTCCTGGCTCATGTGCAACTGGGTTCATGTGGTGATGGAGTCAGTCCCATCTGAACAACTTAGACAAAAAGCAAGTTAGGGAGCATGTCTCCCAAGGGAAATAAGGGTGTCAATATCTGGAGGAAGAAGAGCAGAACCTGGAGCGGGGGGATAAGAACAGATTCTAAGCTGGGTATGATGGCACACACCTGTAATCCCAGTACTTGGGAGGCTGAGACAGGAGGATCACAGATTCTAGGACAGCCTCAGCAATGTTGGGAGATTCAGCAACCTAACAAGACTGTGTTTCAAAACAAAAAATAAGAAGGGCTGGGGTGTACCTCGGAGGTAGAATGCCCCTGGATTCAATCCCCAGTACCACACACACACACACACACACACACACAAACCAAAGAGAAACAACAACAAAACAGATTCTAGCCAGCTGTGGTGGTGCACACCTATAGTTCCAATACTTCGGAGACTGAGGTAGGATGATCATAGGTTTAAGGACAGCCTTAGCAACGTAGTGAGATTCCCAGGAACCTAATGAGACCCTGTTTCAAAACAAAAAAAGGACTAGGAGTGTAGCTCAGAGGTAGAATGCCCCTGTGTTCCATCCCTAGTGCCACCAAAAAGAAAAAACAAAACAAAAACAAATTCTAGCCAGGTGTGGTGGTACATGCCTGTAACCCCAGTACTTGGGAGACTGAGACAGGAAGATCACAGATTCGAGGCCAGCACATAGTACCTTCTGTGCCGGTATTGGAAAATTGCTCCGGTATTAATTTCCAATAAAATGTAAAAGGCAGGCACTCAGGCCGGGGGAGGCGGCAGCTTTGCCTGTTACTTCAGAGCTCCCCCTCCTCTCTCTGCCCTTTGCTCTAATGATTAACCCATAGTAAGAAGGTAAAGACAACTGAAGCGTCTCTCCTCAGAAGCACACAGAGACTTAAGAGCACCAGAGAGTCAAAGCCTCTAGCCCAGCAGGGCGTGGTGGCACACGCTTGTAATCCCAGTACTTGGGAGGCTGAGACCAGAGGATCCGGGTTCACGGCCAGCCTCAGCTACTTAGTGAGGCCTCCGCAACTTAGTGAGACCCGGTTTCAAAATAAAGAATAAAAAATAGGGCTTGGGGTGTAGCTCGGAGATAGAATTCCCCTGCGTTCAATCCCTGGTGCCGCAAAAAATAAAAATAAAAATAAAATAGGGCTGGGGGTATAGCCCTGGGTTCAATCCCTAATGCCACACACATACAAAATTTTTTTTAACCCAGATTCTATTTCTGACCCTCCTTACAAGCTGCGGCCTCCTTCTCTACGTCTCACTTTCCCCATCTGCGAGGTAGAGGCAGGCGGCGCTCCTGTCTCATGAGTTCCTGTATAAAGCACTTAGCGCATTGTTGCTATTATCATACCACTGCCGCCGCCACTGTGGCTGTAACCTCTATGGGTCCTTCTGTTACGGGTTTCTGACTCGGTGCAGTCAGAGAGTCTTCTCTGCTGACCTTGCAGCCATTGGTGGAAGCGCTTGGTACCAGGGTCCGAGCCCCTCCAGTGTGGCCCCTCTCCATGCCGACAGCATGTGGCAAGCTCCTTCCTCTGGGCCGGCCGCTGTCCCCGGGGCTGCAGGTCCCTCTGGGAGGCAGGTTTTGCAGAGGACGCTCTTCTTCATAGAGGGAGGAGAGAGGCAAGGAGACCCGCGCACAGCTGCAGAGGAAGCAGCCCTTTCTGATCTTGCAAAGGCGCTCAGTCAACAGGGATTCACAGGCCGCACTGGTTTGCTGGGCTGCTGTGACAAAATCACACAGACGGGACTTAACCAACAGACACCTCTCAGGGTTCTGGAGGCGGAGTCCAAAGTCAAGGTGCGGGCAGGGCGGGTTTCCTCTGAACCTTCTCCTCGGCTTGGAGATAGCGGCCCCCTTGTTTCTCTTCATGTAGTCCCTCCCCAAAGCAGCGCCCTGATCGCTCCTGTGCACCCAGATTTCCTCCGCCTTGAGGACTTCAGTCAGGTTGGGTCAGACCCGCTCATCTGACCCCACTAAAGCTTAATTGCCTCAATAAAGGCCTGGTCTCCAAAGGCAGCCACATTCAGAAGTACCAGGAAGGGTCAGGGTTTTGTCATAGGAATGTGCGGGCAGAGACACAATCCAACCATAAAGTGCGCCTCTTGTGCAGTACAGGGCACTGCCTGATTGGATGTTAAAAGCAGGCACCCTTTGCTTCCTCTGGGGATGTGGATCTACACAGAGGTGACAGTATGGACAGAGGCTAGAGACGTGCCATGGGGTTACAGTGTACAAATCACACCAAAATAGAAAATCCCCGCCTCCCCGGCTTTATGTGTTTGTGGGTGGTGCCAGATGGGGAGACAGACACAAGCAAGCATGATTCAGAATGTTCGATGGCGATAAATGTTATGGAGCAAAATAAAGCGGGTGCTGGGGTGGGAAGGAGAGGCTCTTCTAAACAGACTGGCCGGGGAAGCTCGCTGACCAGGGGGATTCAGCAGGGTGAACTGTGTTGGTATCCGAGGGAGCCTCATTCCAGGCAGAGCGAAGGCAAAGACCCTGAGACAGGCGTGTGCTTGGATCCCGCAGGAAGGGCAGAGTCCATGGAGACTGGAAGGGAAGGGGGGGGGCTCAGAGAGGGAGCTGGGACAGGAGCGCAGTGATATGGCTAGGTTTCCTGGGACTTCCTGTGTGTGTGTGTGTGTGTGTGTGTGTGTGTGTGTGTGTGTGTTACTGGGGATTGAACCCAGAGGCATTCTACCTCTGAGCTACACCTCCAGCCCTAATTTTTAGTTTTTATTTTGAAACAGGGTCTCACTAAGTTGCTGAGGTTGGCTGTGAACTGCGATCCTCCTGTTTCAGCCTCCCAAGTACTGGGATTGCAGGTGCGTGCCACCACACCTGGCTCCTAAATCTTTATTGTGTCAGGTGGGGAATCAGCGTGTGCGTGTGCGTGTGCATGTGCGCGTGTGTGTGTGTATGTGTGTGTGTGTGGAGGGGGAATGGTAAGGGGACGGGGTGTTGAACAGAGAGCAGTGGGACCTGACAGAGGTTCAGCATGAACCCTGGCCTACCTCTGAGGTCTGAACAGAGGCTGACCTCACCCAGGCCAGAGGACAGACAGCAGGTGCTGGTGTGACCCAGGGCAGCGGCAGTGGGGTGTGAGAATGATTAGGGATCCTCTGTTTTTGGGGTGATCCCTTGTTCCTGTCCTTCATTTCCATGTGGCCTTGCATTTTGCTGCTCGGTGACATTTCTGTTCAGGCAGCAGTAATGACACACCCTCTAATCGGCTCACAGTTTGGTAAGGGCAGCACCTGGCACAGCTGGCTCAGGGATGAATGTTCCAGAAGGGAGGAAAAGCAGCAGCTAAACAGGGCCTCCTGCCGCACCCCCGGCCATGTGATTTATAGTCCCAGTATACCCTGGTGGCGAAGCTCTGGATTGGCAGTGGCTGGAGGAGGGTTTCCCGGGCTCTCCAGCCTGAGTCTGATAGCCCCAGCCCAGCGCTCCAGGGCAGCTGTGTACCCGCCCCAGATTCGGCCTCACTCTCCTGTGACTTTTATCACCAGGGACATTGCACCTCCCAGCGACACTGCCCCTGCATCCTACCTATGCACACACGTCACTGCACCCCAGTGGAGAAACCCCGGCCTTACTCCTGCAGGCAGACCCGCATAGCACAGAGGTGCGCCCCTCACTCCCCATCCTTCCCGCCGCCCACCTCCCCAGAGCCACTCTGGTGGGGACGGGGCTCCTGCTGCTCTGGGCCAACACTGGAGACGCCACCACCGGCCCGCGCTTCATCCCTTTGACTTATGGCTTTGGGCCCTAGTGTGAGTGGAAAGGTTAAACTCCAGTCATTCATATTTTGGGGGATGAAGAGTCCAAGGTTTGGTTTTGCTGGGAGTAGGAGGAAGTTGTAGGTAGGAGATTCCGGGGGGGGGGTTAAGGGCGTGGTTTTTCCTAGGAGGCACGGCCTTGGGGAATGGCTTCTGAGGTAATACTGATAGGGCATCTGAGATAAAAGATAAAAGCCTCAGTAAAAATGTTTCCCCTGATCCGCCCGCACCTCTGAACTTAAATCTCATGTGGAGATGCTACCGAGTGAGACTATTAAGTACTTTGTTTAAGGAAAATAGAAACCCTTTTTAAGCATGGATTTTTAAGGAACACAAACATAGAGTCAGGATTTTTTTTTTTTTTTTGCGGTAATGGGGATTGAACCCAGGAGCATTCTGTCTCCGAGCTACACCCCCAGCCCTATTTTTTATTCTTTATTTTGAAACAGGGTGTAAGTTGCAGAGGCCTCACTATGTAGCTGAGGTTGGCTGCGAACCTGCGATCCTCCTGTCTCAGCCTCCCAAGCACTGAGATTGCAAGCGTGCACCACCACGGCCCGGCTAGGATTTTTTTTTTTTAAGAGCATGGCTTCGTTTAAGTGTAGTATGTATAATATTCTCTATGAGAAATGTACTTGGGATAACGATCTTGAGCTCAGCTGCTTGCATTCTTCCCGATGACCACCAGAGGGCACTCGCGCACCCACCATGAGGCGCTATAGTGGCTCCCCTAGCTCACCCAGCGCCTTCCTGGGCTGTTAGAGGAGTGGGGAAAGTTTACCTGTTACAGGCCAGCTGAAAGGGTGGGACCATATAAATAGTGTCGGAGGAAATTACAAATCACACTCGTATGAGCTCATTAGGATATAGAGCGCCCTTCTCTCTGCTGTCACCTTTGTGCAGATTCACACTCTCAGAGGAAGCCACAGGGTACCTGGCTTTGACATTCCAACACACCAACTTTATTTCCTCTTTGGGGGCACATTAACAAATATTTTGCATCTCTTCACATCAAAAAGGAAAAAAAAGTAGAAGTTCTTAAGAGTTCACTGTGAGCTGGGCACAGTGGCGCATGCCTGTAGTCCCAAGATTTGGGAGGCTGAGACAGGAGGATCATAGGTTCAAGGCCAGCCTTAGCAACTTATCAAGACCTCGACAATTTAGCAAGATCCTATTTCAAGATAAAAAAGGAGAATGCCCCTGGGTTCAATCCCAGCACCACCACCCCCCCCCAAAAAAAAGAAAAAGAGTTCATTGTGTAGGAGTTATCAGGGACCAGGCCTTGGCCTGACTTCTGATGGGAAGCAGCAATACTGGGGTGTGCAATGCCTAGGCCTCTCTCCGTGAGGTCCCGCTGCTTCCAGCCACTAACCTTTCGTAGCTCAGTGAGCACACACAGCTCACCACCTAGCATCTTCTGAACCAAGGTCTATTTATGTTTAAACTGGATTCAGCTTGACTAGCGTTAAGCACCCAGCAGTGGCCACAAGAATGAGTCTGATTCGTGGGCTCATTGATATTTGTGAGAACAGTTACCGACAGTAAGTCAGTCCTAAAGGTGGGAAGTAGGAATGACCCCAATACCCAACTGAAAGCTTCAACATTTACTAATATGTGCAGTACCAAATAGCTGCTTCATGCATAACTGTTGAGACCCACTTCTATTAAACAATAACTCAGAGTCAGAATAAGCTTTTACCCATGAAGTATGCCTGCCCCAAGTACCAAATCTAATCAACCTTCAGACCTGACAGTTTATGAGCAATACAGGGATACAGGGTAAGTTAAACAACATCAGAAGGAAACAGCCAAACCCCAAATGTAGAACATGCTATTCTGTTCAAATCACTAACGTATAGGGGGTAAAACATGTGGATGCTCTAGAATAAAGAGATTAAAGAGACATAATAACCAAACGTAATGCTGAATCGATTGGATCCTGGTTTAGAAAATGATAACTAGTTGAGTCTAGTTGGGCGGCTATAATAAAATATCATAAACTGGGTATCTTATAAACAATTGGCATTTATTTCTCACAGCCTGGAGGCTGGGAAGTCTGAGATCAAGGTGCTGACAAATTTAGCGTCTGGTGAGGGCTGACTATCCTGGTGTATAGGTAGCCATCTCCTTGCTGAGTCCTCGCGGGGTGGGAAGGGGGAGGCGGTTCTCTGGGGCCCTTTTAAAAGGCCCCTAATCCCATTCACGAGGGCTCCGCCCTCACCCCGTCACCCCCCCCCACAACCCCCACCTCCGTGCCATTGCCTGGGCGATTAGGTTTTCAACACATGGGTTTTTTTGGGAGGGGGGGCAAACATTCAGTCCATAGCAATAATTATAAAAGCTTTTCTTCTCAGTGACAATTGGGGTGACTTAAATAGGTCTGGGTGTGCGACAAGGCTAGGAATTGAATCTTCTTAGGTGTGACCGTGGCACTGCAGTTCTGTGAGGGACTCGCTCTGCGGAGACACACGCTGAAGTGTTTAGAGGTGAAGGTCATGACGACTCTGACATATTTTTAAACGACTTAGGAGGAAAAATAATAGGCAGGAAATGAGTATAAGGGAGTTTGTTTTACTCTTCTGTAGGACTGAAAATTTTAATAGAATGTTGGGAAAGGGGATGGTGACAATGTCATTTGCTTTAGGTAGATGACTATCAATATCACAGAGATGCCCTGTCCTTACTCACTGCAAGAAAAAAGGGTGTCTGTCTGGAACAGTGCCCTTCTCACAGCGGACCCTAAATTATTTATCACTGAACGAATGTTGCTCTCTCTCTCTCTCTCTGGTGAGGGACTCTCTCTGAATCTGCCACTCTAGCTAACACTGACCTTAAGCCTTTATCGTCTTTTCAATGCTTTAAACCACAGAGTGAGGTGGTTTTCCAAAGATAACGTCAATCAAAGAGAAGCTTGCTCTTGCGGCTGTTGTTACAGTCATCGGCATGCTAAGAGAGTGGGTGGTTATTTGTAGTGTCATGCCCCGTTCAAGAAGCTGTTTGATTATAAAAGGAAATCAATTCTTTTCCAGCCCTGTATGAGTAACAGCGCTGTATATTGGTTGTTTTTCCTTAAGGCATAAATATTCACAGCGGTCTCTGACTTCATTTTGAAATCTGCAGTCTGTCTGTAAAATCCTTCCCTTCATCCATCCATCTACCCACTCGTTTAAAGCTAGGCATTAGGAAAAATAGGGCACGGGAGAAAACGTGATGTAACCCCAAACTGGAAGCACATCTGTGAAGTTATAAGCAAGAGTTGTAAAGCCGGGTGTGGTGGCGCACGCTTGTAATCTCAGTACTTGGGAGGCGGAGACCAGAGGATCCGGGTTCGCGGCCAGCCTCAGCTACTTAGTGAGGCCCTCCGCAACTTCGTGAGACCCTGTTTCAAACTAAAGGATAAAAAATAGGGCTGGGGGTGTAGCTCGGAGGTAGAATGCCCCTGGGTTAAATCCCCGGTACCGCAAAAAAAAAAAAAAAAGAATTGTAATGATCAGTGCGGATATAGAAAGGACAAAAGTCACATCACCCCTCTATAGCCGTGTTTCTTGAGTGTCAATAGTTCTTGAGAGCCCATGATTTCTGCCATATCTGAGAACCATTATTAACTCTAGAACCATTACTTATTTGATATCCTCCCTTAAATCTATTCATTTAAAACAAATGCCTAAGCTGGGCATGGTGGCACAAGCCTGTAATCCCAATACTTGGGAGGCTGAGGCAGGAGGATCGCTGGTTTGAAGCCAGCCATGGCAACTTAGCGAGGCTCTCAGCAATCTAGCGAGACCTTGTTTCCAAATAAGAATAAAATCAGGGCTGGTGGTGTAGCTTGGAGCTTCGATCCCCAGTACCACACACACACAAAATGCCTACATTGGTCTCATCCTAAATATTACTATCCATAAAATCATGGTTTTGATGTGCTAATCATATTTTCCCTCGTGTATCAAAATAAATGCATAGCTAGATAATTGTCTCATGTATCTTGAAGAATATGTATAATCAGGATACATATATAGTAATCTACCTTCCAGAGAAAGATTTATTTAGGTGCACATGGATTGAGTTAAAAACCTCTGGCTCTGTGTGTGCATATGTAGAAAACACACATTTCAGCTGGGTGTGGTGGCACATGCTTGTAATCCCAGTACTTGGGAGGCTGAGACAAGAGGATTGCAGGTTCAAGGACAGCCTCAGCAACTAGTGAGACTTTCATCAACCTAGAGCAACCCTGTTTCAAAATAAAAATAAAATAGGGCCGGGGGCCAGGCGTGGTGGCGCACGCTTGTAATCCCAGTACTTGGGAGGCTGAGACTGGAGGATCTGGGTTCGTGGCCAGCCTCAGCTAATTAGTGAGGCTTCCGCACTTCGTGAGACCCGGTTTCAAAATAAAGGATAAAAAATAGGGCCAGGGGTGTAGCTCAGAGGTAGAATGTCCCTGGGTTCAATCCCTGGTACGGCAAAAAAAAAAAAAAAAGAATACAGGTTTAAAGCCAGTCATGGTGGCTCATGTTTGTAATCCCAGTACTTGGGAGGCTGAGACTGGAGGATCGCAGGTTCAAAGACAACCTCAGCAACTTAGTAAGACTCTCAGCAACCTATTGAGACCCTGTTTCAAAACAAAAAATTTAAAAAAGGGCTGAGGTGGAATGCCCCTGGGTTCAATCCCCAGTGCCCCAAACAAAAAAAGAATAGAGGCTTATTTGGCCTATGGTTCCAGAGGCTGGGAAGTTCAAGAGCATGGCTCTGGTGTCTGGCAAAGGCCTTGTGCTGTTCAGCTCACAGCAGAAGAGCAAGTGGGTGGATGTGGAAGAGAAAACGTGATGCGCAGATTCACTTCATAACAACCCACTATACGGTGACTAATCTAGTCCCACAAGAACTACATTAATTTTTCTTAATGATCTAATCACCCCTGAAGGCCCCACCTCCTCTTAACACCGTTACACTTGGAAATCAAATTTCATCATGAGTTTTGGAGGGGACAAACCACAGCCAGCTACTTTCTTGGTGCAGAGCTGGGGTCATACAGGCTGCTGTTTCAGATATACTCTAGTTGCTTCTTTCCTAATTTGCAAAGCATTTATTGCACCCCTCCTCTACGCGTGGGAATCGATGCTGGGGAGATAACTGAGAGCCAGACAGAAATGGTTTCTCCCTCACAGAGCTTACAGAACAGTGTGGGAGACGGACACTCACCCAGTCACCACCCAGAGAAACAGCGCACTATCCTGAAGAAGTAGTGCTTGAGCTGAGAGCTGTGGGGGGGGAGAGAAAGGTCCACGCGAAGCCCCTGCCTCGCAGGGGGAGAACATTGCACCTCTGAGAGTTGAGGGAATGTCAGGGCGGCCGGAGCCCAGGGCCCATGGGGCTGGTCTCACAGCATGGTAAGGGGTTTGGTCCTTGTCTAATAGGGAGATGTCGAAGGGCTCAAATGCTCGACAAAACTGAGGCTTTGTCAACAGTGAAGATGGGGGAAATGAGTATTTGTGTATGTGTGTGTGTGTGTGTGTGTGTGTGTGGCACTGGGGATTGAGCCCAGAGGCATTCTACCTCTGAGCTACACCCCCCAGTCCTATTTCTTTTTTTTTTTTTGTACCGGGGATTGAACCCAGGGGCATTCTACCTCCGAGCTACACCCCCAGCCCTATTTTTTATTCTTTATTTCAAAACAGGGTCTCACTAAGTTGCGGAGGGCCTCACTAAGTAGCTGAGGCTGGCCAAGAACATGGATCCTCCTGTCTCAGCCTCCCAAGTACCGGGATTACAAGTGTGCGCTACCACGCCCAGCTCCTATATCATTTTTTAAAATTTTGAAACAGGGTCTAAGTTGCAGAGGGCCTCACTAAGTTGCTGAGGCTGACTTCGAACCTGCGATCCTCCTGTCTCAGCCTCCCAAGTAGTGGGATTACAAGCGTATGTCACCACACCCAACTGGAAATGAGTATTAGGTATACAAGCTACAATGCTTATAGATGCTTCTAAACATTACCTACCCAAAACACATATTTTCCATTTCCAGCTCTCCCACGCCTGCTTAGGGTTCACTGTTTCTCGCCGTGCTGGGTGGCCTCCACATCCATCCAGAAGCTCAACCAAACATCTAGGCATGGCGGATCTAGGTTTAGGCGGCATCCACGGTACCTCTCTCTTCACCCCTCTACCCCATAACTAACCCCTGGCCAAGTTCTCTCTGTTCTATGGCTTAAATATCTCTGGAATTTTGGTTCTCCATCTCCACCATCAATCTCACTAAATTGTCTCCTGCCTGCACTCACCAGTATAATCCGTTCTCCACACAAAGCGATGTTTCAAAATACAAACTGGCTCACGTCTCTCCTTTGTCTTAAGTCCAGAGATCCAGGGTAAATCTTGATTAGCTCAAGCCAACCAAGGCACACTGATCCTCCTGGCCTTTGATTGCTTCAGTGGTGAGCAGAGACCCAGAGACTCATTTCTGGTCATTGAAATATGTAGCTGGGCACAGTGGCACATGCCTGTAATCCTACTACTTAGGAGGCTGAGAAAGGAGGATCACAGGTTTGAGGACAGCCTTAGCAACATAGCGAGACTCTCAGCAACCTAGTGAGACCCTGTTTTAAAACAAAACTAAATAAATAAATAAATAAATAGGACTGGGGATGTAGCTCAGAGGTGGAATGCCCCTGGGTTCCATACCTGGTACACCCCCCCCCACACACACACAATGCAGGTATTTCTTCTGGGAAGTTTTTGGGAAAGGTATTCTTGTAATTCAAGAGACTGCCCCAAGAAAAGGATATTTTTTATTTGGTAGACATTGGATATGCCTTAATGGCAGCAGCTATCTGGCTAACAGCCCAAGAGTGCAATTCCAAAGACTGCAAGGCAAGAGCGTGAAGTGCAGCGGCACCCCGGAGCCTGCTCTACCATGGGAGAGAAACCCCCTTGCTCTGTAAGCTAGTTCCAGTGGGGTTTCCTGGCGTGTGCCTCGGCACCCAGTGCCCTGTGTGTGACTGGGTACCTGCATCTGAAACTCAGTGGCGAGGTCTGAGCTGGAGAACCCTGTGTGAAAACTCAAGCTTGGGGAAGGGATGAAATCAGAAAAAAATCTTGGGGAAGACTGGGAGGAACTGGGCCAGAGAGGTACAAAGGGGGGCCTTTTTTGTGGCCAGAAAAAAAAAAAGGACTTCCACCTTTCCTTCCTTTTATTTTAAGACTAATATTAAGGGCATTATAACATTCCTACGTGTATCCAAACTGGATGAAAGGAAATGGCTCAGGGCTGTGCTCAGCTGTGGAGGAAGTCGGATTTGAGAACCCTGGGGATTAACATCGGGAGAGTCTGGCTTCCTGCCATCTAATAAGTAAGCCATTTACCAGAATCTCAGAGACGACCAAAAATGGAACAAACGAGCTGGTCAGAGATTTTTCTCAGTGTAAGATACTGAAATTAGGTTGTGCCACAGACAAAAGTCAATGTCACTGGTGACTTGGAGAAGAGGCAGAAACTTGTTGGAGACAGAGTGGCCAGGGGTGTTTAGGGCTGTGGTGTCAGGGGCTGGAGGGGCGGAAGGGCGTCGCACTGGGAGACACCATTGTAAGAAAAGTCTTGGAGGATCCAGGTGTTGTGGCGCACACTTGTAATCCCAGTATTTTGGGAGGCGGAGACCAGAGGATCGGGGTTCGCGGCCAGCCTCAGCTCGCTCGCTCTCTCTCTCTCTCTCTCTCTCTCCCTGTCTCTCGCTCTCTCTCTCTCTCTCCTTAGTGAGGCCCTCTGCAACTTGGTGAGCCCCGGTTTCAAAATAAAGTATAAAAAATAGGGCCGGGGGTGTAGT